>ML835470.1:0-36301 GCA_009831015.1 Picea engelmannii | reverse complement strand
ATTAAGTTAATAAATGTTGTATCGATCCGTTGGGTGGAGATCACTATGTATCTCTGGTTGCTACAAAATATGGGGGGGGGGTTTCTTTGTAGGGGGCTAAGAAAATGCTTGTTGAGTTTTGAAACTTTTTGAGTTTGAGTGACAGACTGTATCCCAAATCCGAGAGGAGGGGAATATCTGATTTTGTTTTTTTATGAGCTGTTTATTGTTGTTAATTCTGAAATTTGGAATAAAAGAGTGTTATTCTTAGTGTGCAAGGTCCCATTTTGTTTGGATTAAATGATTTTGTTTTGACTAAATTAACCCCTATTTTAACAACATTGTGTGTACCCTGCATTTGAAGTTGTTGATTGATCTGATTGATTAATTATAATCTTGCCAAAAATGAGTAATTGTGTCATAACTATGAGTTTGGCCATTAGTAGAGTGACAACATCAAAAGCCTGAGTTTTGCTTGTAGTTGAGTGACTGCAACAATTGTATGATTTTTTTGTAGCTAAGTGATTGCATCATATTGGTATCAGAGCAAACCCCGATGGCCCATAGGGGAGTCTACCTGAACTGGGAAAGAGGAGGCAGGAGGAACACTAGATGAAGAGGAGATGTACAAGAAGAACTACTCCGAAGGTTAGAGGCCATTGAGTCTAGAACGCCTCATGAAGATTCTAAGAAAGAGTCGGTAATTCAAAGGGGTCGAATTGGAGCTATTGATCCCATGGAGAGGCTAATCGAATCTATAACTAAGCAAGGGACTAGATTTAAGGTTGAAATCCCTGAATTTAGAAGTGAACTAAATCCAGAATTGTTCTTGGATTGGATTCATGATTTAGAGAAATACTTTGATATGGAAGGAATTGAAGAAGATGATCCATGAAGGGTCAAAATTGTAGCTTCAAAAATAAAGTCGCACTTATCTTTTTTTTTGGTAAGTAAGAGTTTTTATATATAAAGAGTCTTCAAAAAACCAAAGTTACAGATTATTCAATATTGTCGTACTGTAATAACTAAACTGCCCCAAGGGGAAACCAGTTCAACCAGTCTGTATTGTGGTCCAAATGTCTACCAGTCTGATAAAAACTGTAAACAGAGTTGAGAAAAGTAAACTAAAAGCATGAGCAGAAACCCAATAGTGGTCATACACTTGGCTTGTAACCTGGCCAGGTGGCATGGGTTGCCTCGTCCCAGGGCTCCTCTTCGACAGTTGTTCCTCTCCATTCCATTTGCGTGTCAGCGTCCGAATTACCCCCGTCCAATTTGGCATCGAGCCATGTGTCTCCCAATGGACTGGGCACATGGAAGCCCACTGCTGCTGCAACATCCATGTCCACATGCATGGCTTGCCCAAAGTCGCCACCTTCTGTTGGAAGCGCATGTTCGCTCCTACCGAAAGTCTCTGCATGAGTGTGCTCTATTGCTCCTACTGCATCTGGTGTGGAGTGGAAGCCCCCCTGGAAGGTGGAGAGGATTTGGAGGAGTGCAGAGGTCTTTCCGTGCAGTAGCTGCAAACAGAATTGTAGGTCTTCCAAGCCTTGTCGGAGCTCGAAGACCAGCCAGTAAAGAATGGCCAGGCTGTCCTACAGCTGCGAGTCTGGGACTGAGTTGGAAAAAGAGTGTGGCCTGTGCTAGGTTTCCCATAGAAAAGGTGGCACCTCCAAGGGTGGGCTAGTGGGGGAGGTTTCTAGTGAAATTGCAGGTACGCTGGATGGCGAATTTGGAGGTACTGCAGGATGTGCCCAAGATGTGGAGGCCTTGTCAAGGATGGGTCCTGAGAGTGAACCCAACGAGCTGTCCGTGAGAAACAACCCTTCAATCCAGGAGGCAGGAGGGGAAGAGGTGGCGAGTGGTTCTTGTTCAGGCTGCGAGGAATGCGAGGAGTGAGAGGAATGTGATGAGTGCAAGGGGGACGAGCTAGGGGAAGGTGTAGGCACGCGATGTCGAAGTGGATGCTAGGGAGAGCCTCTTCTTGGATTGCCTCTTTGCCTCGACATTCCAACGACCCAGGGGAAAAGGTTGGGCGGAGGGGAACAACCCAGGTGGACGGGGAGGGACTGGAGAAAAACCAGTTGCAGGAGAGTGCCGAGAAGGAGGGAATTTGGATTGAGGCATTTCTTTGTGGCTGGAGGAGATGAAGGCCGAGCCGCATGCATAGAGTAATGGTGCGTTCAATGAGAATAGCCATGGAGGGGACATCAAGAGGAGGCAGACACACCGGGTTTAATGGTGCCTCGGACATCGTAGGGGGATTTAAATGCATGGGGGTGGCGGTAGTGCTTGCCACAGATCCGTCACATGGCCTTCGCCATGCTGGCCATTGCGCGCCTCCTCAGCATGCCATGTGTCCTGCACTATCACCCCATCAGGGGGATAAAGTCGCACTTATCTCTATGGTGGGAGAATCTCCAAAATGATAGGACTAGTAAAGGGAAATACAAGATCAGAATGTGGACAAAGATGTTAAAGTGTTTGAAGACGAATTTTTTTCCCTCAGATTATCAACAAAATATTTTTAGGGAGTATCAAAATCTAAGACAAAAAGAGTTATCTATATCCATTTCCACTGAAGAATTTTTGAGGTTGCAAATAAGGACGAGATTACAAAAGGATGATGAACATGTTGCGGCAAGATATGTCAACACCCTCAAATTTCAACTCCAAGATGAGTTGTCCCTACTCAAAGTGAACTTTGTGGATGAAGCCTATCAGTTGGCCCTGTAAGCGGAAGAGAAACCGAATAGGCGAGGAAAATCAACAATCAAACAGGAGGGAAAAAATTCAAATAGAGGGAGAGGAATCTCTTCCAAACCTGTCAATGAAGAAGAACCTATGGACAATGTTAAGGAAAACTCCCAAGGTAGGGGAACCTTCAGTAGTAGGGGGCAAGGGCGACCATTTTCTAGAAGTTGGAAGTTGTTGAAGTTCTTTATTTGCAGTCAACCCTATAAGGTTTTCGATTGCCCCAAAAATCCCAAATGGGTGATGGTATTCCAAGAAGGATAAGATCTCTTGACGAAAAAAGTTGAAGCAGAGAGTGAAGAAAATATGATGTTGAGGAGGACCTTGACATCCAGAAACAAAGAAACCCCAAAAGTAGATTGGAAAAGGAAGAGCGTGTTCCAGAATAAATTTAAGTGCAAGAACAAGGTGTGCAAGGTGATTGTAGATGGAGGGTCTTCCGCCGATAATTTGGTAAGTACATAAATGGTGTAAAATTTACAACTTACTTGCATTCCAAAATCGCATCCCTATAGTATTTCTTGGTTGAAAAAGGATCATAGTGTTCTTGTAAATCAATCTTGTCTTGTTGACTTCAAAATTGGCTCTTATGAAGACAAAGTGTTATGTGACATAGTGCCCATGCATGTCTGACATCTACTGTTGGGTAGACCTTGGCAATATGACCAGAATGTAGTTCACCATGGAAAAGAAAACACCTGTGAGGTACAACATGGGGGGAAACACCATATCTTAAAACCTTTTAAAGAATAAGATGTGGCAGAGTTAACAACTTTGTCCTTGACTACAATGGGATGGAAGAGGTTTTCCAAGGAATCCAAAGGAGGGATTTGTTATCTGTTGTACCCTCAAGAAAAAGAGAAATTATGTCAACAATCAGTCCCATTAGAGGTGTAGAAGTTACTTCAACAGTATCCATATTTGACACCATTCGACCTGTCGGTTGGTTTGCCTCCTTCAAGGGGAATTACCTATCAAATTGATTTGGTTCCCGATGCCAAAATTCCAAATCAAGTTACTTACATGATGACTCCTCTAGAACATGAGGAAATGAGGAGGAAAATTACATAATTGTTGGAAAACAGATTTATAAGGGAAAGCATGATCCAGTGTGCCACACCTGACCTACTCTTTCCCAAGAAGGGAGGAAAGAAATGAAGGTTATGTATGGATTCTAGAGCCATTAAATAAATCACAGTGAAGTACAAATTTCCATTTCTAAGAATGGATGACTTACTAGATTGTTTGTCCGGTGCTAATATATTCTCCAAGATTGACCTTAGAAATGGATACAATTAGATCCAAATTTGTGAAGGTGATGAGTGGAAGATTTCTTTCAGAACCAAGGATGGTTTATTTGAATGGTTGGTGATTCCATTTGGCTTATCCAATGTCTGATCTACCTTCATGTGAACAATGAATTAGGTATTTAGACTACACATTGGCAAGTTTATCATAGTCTACTTTGATGATATCTTGATTTTTAGTAAAAATATGGAGGAACATGTAGAGCATTTGAGAAAAGTACTTGACATACTTCAGACAAAAAGATTGTTTATCAACCCTAAAAAGAGTGAATTCTGCAGGGATAAGTTGGTATTTTTGGGTAAAGTTATTTCAACAGGTGGATTGAGCATGGATCTAGAGAAAATAAAGGCAATACTTGAGTGGCCTACTCCTCGTAGCATCATAAAGGTGAAGAGATTCCATGGACTTGTAAACTTTTATAAGAGGTTCATTAGGAATTTCAGCGGATTGAGTGCCCCCTTGATTTATTGCACAAGAGGGAAGGTCTTTAATTGGACAAAGGAAGCTATTGTGAGTTTTGAACAACTCAAAATAAGGTCACGGAAGCACCCATTCTTACTATATTGGAATTTGAGAATTTTTTTATAGTTGAATGTGATGCTTTAGGAGTTTCTATCAGAGGACTACAAAGCCAAGAAGGTAAACCTGTGGCCTTTTTCAATGAGAAATTAAATGAATCTAAACAAGAATATACCACATATGACAAATAATTCTACGTAGTGGTACAAGCCTTAAAATATTGGAGGCATTACCTTTTGCATAAAGAATTCATTTTGATGACTGATAATCAAGCCTTGAAGTACATAAATTCCTAGAGTAAGTTGTCCCACAAACATGTCGAATGGGATTCATTTTGCAGGCCTATACATTTTTTGTGCAACATAGGAGTGGTAAAACCAATGTAGTGGGTGATTCCTTAAGTCGAAGGCGTCATATGTTGGTGGTAATGAGTAATGGATTGGTTGGATTTGAAGAAATGAAGAACGAATATGCCAATGATCCATACTTTACTATCATTATTTAAATTCTGAGTGGACGAGACATTATTGGTCCACATTCATTTAAAGACTTCTTATTATTAGATGGTTTTTTGCTTAAGGGTTCTCAACTTTGCATTCCCCTTGGGTCAAGGCGAGAAGATATTGTGAGGGAGATGCAATCGATTGGGTGGACACTTTGGATGGAATAAGACCTTTGAAATAGTAATAGAAAAATTATTTTGGCCTAAAATGAGAAGAGATGTGAACATGTTTGTTTCTGCTTGTAAGGTGTTTCAAACAACACAAGGTGGACAACAAAATACAAGCCTCTATATGCCCTTACCTGTACCAAAGGAACCATGGATTGATATTGCCATGGATTTTTTCTTGGGGTTGTCATGAACCCAAAGGGGTCACAACTCAATGTTTGTAGTACTGGACTGCTTTTCCAAAATGGCCCATTTCATACTTTGTAGAAAGACAAATGATACGAGCCAAGTGGTGCATTTGTTCTTCAGGGAAATAGTATGACTACATGGTATTCCAAAAACCATAACTAGTGACCAGGACACCAAATTCTTAAGCCACTTTTGGAGGGTCTTGTAGGAAAGGTTGGATACCAGGCTACAATTCAGTTCAGCTTACCATCCCAAAACTAATGGTCAAACTGAGGTGGTGAATATGAGTTTAGAAAATTTACTAAGGTGCCTAGTGCGTGACAATCCTCGAAAATGGGATTTTGCACTACCCCAAGCTAAATTTTCCCTTAGTTCCATCAATAACATATTTGCAGGTAAATATGTATTTCAAATCGTATATAGTGCCAATCCCAAAGGAATTGTGGAATTAGTTGATTTGCCTGCAAATCCATATAATAGTCTGGATACTACATATTTTGTGGAGAATATTTGTGAAGTACATCAACAAGTCAAACACAAATTGAAGTCAATGAATGATCAATATAGATAACATCTTGATCTTCACAGGAGGAAAAATATATTTCTGGAAGGAGAAATGGTCATGGTACATTTACACAAGGACATGTACCCTAAAGGTACTTACCACAAATTGAGGCCTAAGAAATTATGTCCTTGTATAATTCTAAAAAGAATAAACAAAAATGTTGATCTAATTGACCTGCCAGAGGATCTAGACATTAGTCCTATTTTTAATGTCTTTGACCTTCATTCTCACTTTGTTGGGACCAATTATGACCAAATAGATAATGATCATAATGAGGAGGAAAATTGGACTCATCACCTGCCTAAGAAGAAAAGAAAACAAATTGAACGAGTGCTAGAATCCAAACTATTTGGAACACATTCGTAATCATATAAGATTTATTTTGTTAAGTGGGAAGGTCTGCCAAGCTCCTACAATAGTTGGATCATAGAAAATGACCTACTCAAGTACAACTGAACATTTATCCCAGGTTCTCCTCATGAATCAAAAGATGCAGAATTTCAAAAACAAGGGGAGGATGATGCAGAGCATATTTGCTAATGTTCCCCTATGCTCTAGATCTACTCTAAACACGTCTATCGGTTCTAGGTGAATTTGTTCCATAATTTTAGGGGTTTTCGTTAGTGTTTATGTTTTCATTGAGTTAATAAATGTTGTAGTGATCCATTGGGTGGAGATCACTATGTATCTCTAGTTGCCACAGAATATGGGGGGGATTTTCTTTCTAGGGGGGTAAGAAAATGCTTGTTGTGTTTTGAAACTTTTCGAGTTTGAGTGATGGACTATGTCCCAAATTCGAGAGGAGGCACATGTCTAATTTTGTTTTTTTGTGAGCTATTTATTGTTGTTAATTCTGGAATTTGGAATAAAGGAGTGGTATTCTCAATGTGAAAGGTCCCATTTTGTTTGGATTAAATGTTTGTGTTTTGACTAAATTAACCCTTGTTTTTCCAACATTGTGTGTATCCTGCATCTGAATTTGTTGATTGATATGATTGACTAATTTTGATCTTTCCAACAGTGAGTAAATGTGTCAGAACTATGAGTTTGGCCATTAGTAGAGTGACAACATTAGAAGCCTGCGTTTTGCTTGTAGCTGAGTGACTGCAACAAATGTATGATTTCTTTATAGATGAGTGACAACATCACGAAGCGCATTAATGCATTCATTACCCAATCCGTATTACCCATTACCCAGGCATTCTCGCATACCCCGACATTGGGATGAGATTCACGTTGTAGAAGAATAACTTTTTTCAGTTAATCCTAGACATAGGAAAAGTATTTGAAATAAAAAATAAATGATGTTTTATACTCATATACACTGCTCAAAACGCCCGTCGTTTCTTTAATTCTTGAGGTCTAAATTAATTGAATATCTCATTTGGATTATCCAATGCTTGAGCTACCTTCATGCGAACAATGAATAAAGTATTTAGAATACACATTGGCAACTTTATCATAGTCTAGTTTGATGATATCTTGATTTTTTTAGTAAAAATATGGAGGAACATGTAGAGCGTTTGAGAAAACTAATTGACATATTTCGGACAAAAATATTGTTTATCAACCCTAAAAAGAGTGAATTTTATAGGGAAAAGTTGGTATTTTTGGGTAATGTTATTTCAACAGGTGGATTGAGCATGGATCTAAAGAAAATAAAGGCAATCCTTGAGTGGCCTACTCCCCGTAGCATCACAAAGGTGAACAGATTCCATGGACTTGTAAACTTTTATAAGAGGTTCATTAGGAATTTCAACAGATTGAGTGCCCCCTTGATTTATTGCACAGAGGGAAGGTCTTTAATTGGACAAAGGAAGCTTCTGTGAGTTTTGAACAACTCAAAAGAAGGTAACGAAAGAACCCATTCTTACTATATCGGAATTTGAGATTTTTTTTATAGTTGAATGTGATGCTTCAAGAGTTGCTATCGGAGGAGTACAAAGCCAAGAAGGTAAACTTGTGGCATTTTTCAGTGAGAAATTAAATGAATCTAAACAAGAATATACCACTTATGACAAAGAATTCTACGTAGTGGTACAAGCCTTAAAATATTGGAGGTGTTGGCATCAGAAGTCACTCCTGGATTGCGACAAGAGCAGAGCCCAACGCCCATCAGTTATATGTCACGATAAGTTTAATGGATGATCAAATGGTTAGAGACCCAGGACGGAATCACTCTAACTTAGGGACCAGGTGTGGTATGTAAAGAACAAAGGAGGTTTTGATCTAACTTCAGTCAGTGGGTTGATTGCAAGATGAGCAGGTGGAAGACTTGGTGAGGGGAGTGAGCAAAACTACCTCGGGCAATAGGCCTTTCAGCAGTTTGCAAAAGAAAAACTCTAAATGCAAGATCCTCTTGGTTCAGAGTTTCAGGGAACTGAAGGGGTGACTTGACTGGATCCTCCAATTCCAAGTCATTCAGCATTGAGAAAATCACAAGACCGATTAGAGACAATGCAGCTGTTACAGTGATCCAACCTACATCATCCTATAACAGCTACAACTCGATTGGATCCTCCAATTCCGAGTTGTTCTAACACAGTGCAAACAAAGATATGAAAGAAATTGACATTCATAAGGAAATAAGTCTCAAGAGTCAATGCATAACTAGAATAACAAGTGCTTTGCTAAAACTTTTACAATCGGGAGCCTTGCTCAACCATCGATCCTTCAAAAATGTCAAAACTAAGTACATATACTCTTAAACATTTGCCCAATAGAGGCGTCCTGGAATTTCAGGATGAGGTGTCTCTTCAATCAAATCTGGCTTGCACTCCTTTGTCATACGCCATCTTAACTCTGCATGGCTCATGCTAAGGGGTAGCTGAGCCCTTAAATCCTGAATTAGCATGCGCAGGCTTCCCTGGTGAGTCGAGGACTCGGCATGGATTCTGTGGAAAAAACCAATACAGAGGACCATCTCGAGCAGACTTCCTGCCGGGACATCCATACCTTGCAATTAATGAATGAGGCGAGGTTTCAACCACCCTCTCTCTTCTTCATTTACTCCGAGCAGGTATCAGGATTGAGATCAAGTTGAGCTGGCACCTGGAGAACACGGTGATCCCTTCTGCAACTAAACCCGACGCTTTGGCCCTTTGTACAGCTCTTTCTATCGCCCCCAAGTGACTATGGGTTGTGACCTTGTGCCTATCTTTAAAGGCGCTTTCGGCACTTCAAGTCTTGCGGCTGGGAGGAGATTGTTCCTCATGCCTCAAAGTTACGATAGGTGAAACAATGACATAGCTTGATCACGTGCCACGCGTCCCTCTGGATGGACGACTGAGATCTTCCAGCGATACTGCGGGCCCGAGTCCTGAATGCTTTCGACGCTTCGCATCTCATAGCTATGAAGGAGCTTCTTCTTGTGCTTCAAAGTCGCGATGGGTGAAAAGGCGAGGAGCCTAATCGCACACCACGTGTCCCTATAGAATGGATGGCTGAGATGCTTTCGTACTTCGCAATCTCGCAAGTTGGAGGGTAGAGCCTTCGTGCTTCCCTTTTATGAAGTCCCGAGACACGAGATGGCGATACGGGTACAATTATTTTTATTGTCGGTGCCCTCCACACGTAACCGTTGGCCAGGGATTAAGTGTTAGCGCCTCTCGCAACTCGTGACCTCGCGAGTTGGAGTGTTGAACCTTGGCACCCTCCCTTCGCGAAATCTCGAGAGGCGATGGCTCTTTTGCCCTTTCCACAATTCTCGCGACTCGCGATCTCACGCAACCAAAGGATATGGTACGCCTTCCGAACTCACGAACCCCGAGTTCAAGAAATAAACTGACGCTTAAACTGATCTCGATCAAAGGCCCTTGTTACTTCGCAAGTTCTCCACGGAGAATTCAGACTGTTCACTTCCTTGAAAACTTCAGCGCTATATTTGGCGCGACTCAGTCGACTGCAATTACCCACCAATCGTCGGTCTGCTTCATCAATTGATCCTTGCCATTGAAATCAGACTGCTCGCTTGCTCGATTTGTAGCCTAAAATGAGATTTTTTTCCATGCTGCGCTTGGGCGCTTCTCGTGCAACCTGCAGACCCGGGTACTTTTGTGCCCAAGACAAAAATTGTTGCTAACATTAGGCTCCATGGGGGATAGAGTCATCCTTGTGATGCTCTAAGAACTCATTTGCAGCTTCAGTGCCTTGCTATTGGGTTATGGAGTCATTTACTAAGCCGAAAAATAAAAATGAAAATAAACAAAGAACCAAAAGGACAATATTTACAAACAAAGGAGCCATCTAAGGCTCAAACAAAACATTTCTTCAGAAAATGCCCATTTAGTGGGCTGTTGAAAACTTCTTCACCCTCCAAATCCTGCAATATGTACGTGTTGTTTGAGAAAACCTCAGAGATTTTGAAGGGCCCGATCCATAGGGCGTCGAACTTGATGTGTTTGCCCTTATCCTATATGGGTGCATCCCACTTAAGCACCAAATCCCCGATCTCAAACTCTTTCTTCTTGACCTTCCTGTCAAAAGCCAGTGTGACCTTCTACTGATGGTCCTGAATTATGTCCATTACCTGCTCTCTGGCCTGTTTGACTTCCACTAGTTGATGAACTCTTCTGATCATGTCATCAGGCTCTTCTTGATAATCATGGAAGAACTTTGCTACAGGAATGGCTAGCTGAGAAGGGAAAACAACTTCTGCTCCATAAACTAGTTGGAAAGGGGAGATACCTATAGATCTCTTTGTGGTCACCCGATCAACCCATAGAGTGAATTTCAACTTTGAATCCTAGGTCTTTCTATTGTCCTCCAATAGTCTTTTGATGATCCTTATTAGGCTTTTGTTGGAGGATTCTGCTAAACCATTTCCCTGGGGATAGTATGGGGTGGAGTGAATCAGTTTGATCCCGAATTGCTCACAGAACTTGGCTAACGACTCAACCTTGAAAGAGGCTGCGTTATCAGTGACAATCTTGCTTGGGTAGCCAAATCTTGTGATGATGTCTTCTAGGAATCCAATGATTACCTTGTGGGAAGCACGCCTGGTGGGAATAACTTCTATCCATTTAGTAAAGAAATCCATGGTAGTTAGGATCCATCTGTGTTTCCCACTAGAAGCAGGGTGGATTTCTCCAATAAAATCTAGGCCCCATTGCTGGAAAGGTCCCGAAACAACCACATGCTTTAAAGGCAAAGACTTGAGCTGTTGTTTTCCTGCAAATCTTTGACATTTGATACAGGCTCTGACCTTTCTGCAGACGCCAGTGAATAAAGTGGGCCAGTAATATCCAACCCTGAGGATTTTGTAGGCCGTGGCTTTCTAGAAATGATGCCCTCCACATTGGCTATCGTGAAATTCAACCATGATCCTGTCAGCCTCTTGTGGATTCATACATTTCAAAAGCACCCCCAGAGGATCTTTCCAATATAAAACTTGATCGACAAGGTAGTATCTGGTTGCTTTGAGCTTCAGAGCTCTTGCCTTGTTTCTTTGCAGGCCATCTGGAGGCCGCAACTCCTGCAGAAAATATATGACATCCTTATACCAGGGACATCGAGCCAACGGGGGTTCTGATTGAGGGTCTATATCAGACAGGTGATCCTGTTGATTTTCTGAGAATTCATTGATGACACCTACCCCCAAAGCTTTGCAATTTGCTTCAGCCAACAGCTTAGCTAGGCCTTGACCTTTGATTAATTTGGTAGGCCTTATTTCTAAGTTAAACTCAAGGATCTTGGCTATCCACTTACTCCTCCTCCCATCTATGTCAGGCTGAATAAGAATGTCTTTAACAACGACCGAGGGGACATAGGAAATGATTCTTGACTGCAGGACATAGGTTCTAAAGGCTTTGAGAGCCTTTACCAGGGCATAAGCCTGTTTCTCCATAATGTCGTACCTGACTTCGACATCCCTCAGAGCTCTGCTAAAATAGGAAATAGGCTGCTCTAGCTCAACCTCGTTTGTCTGTAATAAAACAACAACCACTGTGTTAGGTGAGGCTAAGGAGAAAATAAGGAAATCCTTTGAGTAATTGGGACTGATAAGCACAGGAGCTTCAGTCAAGGCCTTCTTTATCTGCTCAAAGGAATTTCAAGATTCAGCGGTCCACCTTACTTCATTTCTCTTTCTCAACATGACCGTTATAAGTCTTACTCCTTCAACAAAGTTAGGAACAAATCTCCTTAGAAAATTAATCTTACCAAGGAAAGATTGGACCTCCTTCCTAGATCTTGGGATTGATAAGGACTGTATTGCCTCAACTCTACTAGGACCGATCTTGACTCCTTCGGCTGATACTATGTGACCTAGTAACTTTCCCTCCTTCATGGTGAACAGAGATTTCTTGGGATTCAATGAAATGCCAAAACTCCTGCATTTCAGAAAAACCTTCCTGAGATGACAATAGTGTTCTTTATCAGATTTGGAAAAGACTGTTATGTCATCCAGGTGGATGACCACAAACTTATCCCTTTCCCCAATGAAAGCTATGTCCATGGCATGTTGAAATGTTGCCCCTACATTCATCAATCCAAAAGGCATTTTAGCATACATGAACGTGCCCCATGGAGTGGTAAATGCCGTCTTTTCCCTGTCCTCGGGCAGAACAAAGATTTGATTGTAGCCAGAGAAGACATCGATCATGGAAATTATGGATGCTCCTGTTACCTTTTGCAATATGTGTTCCATTTTTGGTAAGGGGTAATTGTCCTTTCGTGAGCTCCTGTTCAGGTTTCTAAAATATACACAGAGTCTAATTTCTCCATTCCTCTTCTTTACTGGGACCAAGTTGGCCACCCACTCTGAATATCTCAGTGGCATGATGATCTGGGCCTATAGCAGCTTCTTCACTTCCCTCTCCATGATAGGAAACAACATAGGATTGATTTGTCTTAGCTTCTGTCTAAATGGATTTGCCTCCCTTTTCAACGGGATTTTATGCTCAATGATAGAAGTGTCATATGTTTTGAGATCTTCATAGGTCCAGGCAAAAACATCAGCAAACTCCCTCAATAGTTCAGCGTATTCAGCCCTCTTCTCCTTTGTCAGACTTCTGGACAATTTGACAAACTTGGGTTCATTCTCAGTGCCAATGTTGCACTGAGTTGTATCAGCGTCATCCTCTGAGATTTCCCCTTTTAATGTCACATCATTTCTATCAAAAATCCTTTCCAAAGGAACCAATCCCCTTGGAATATGATTGCTGGGCAGCTGCACAATGCTACGCTCTGCAATCTTACTCAGAAAATTACCCCCATCAAGCCTTTCTTCAGAGACAGAGTCTTGGTCAATATTCATCTCTGAAAATTCTTCGACAGTCTCCAAGAATCTTTTGATCTCAAGATCATCCTTGAACACCTTCCAATGTTTGACATTGTCAGGTATGGAGGGCATGTATTTTACTTCTAAATCGTATCTAAATTTGGATGGCAAGGGCGCTTTGAAATTGCTTGCTGATGTAGCCAAGGAATATGCTATAGTGTTCTTCTCTCTTGGGATGAAAGAAATATTAAATGTTGAGAAGAAACTGTTGATTAGGTCCCATACCTAATTTCTGTAACTCCTGAGTCGAGGATGCTTGGCTTGATAAACATTTCTGATCTGTTGGACTATCAATTCTGCATCTCCGAACACTACTACCTCCTGAATCCACATCTCTTTTGCAACCCTTAGACCTAGAACAAGAGCTTCGTATTCTGCCACATTATTAGTTGCTTCAAATTCAAGCTTGTATGATAGGGAAATGGCTTCCTACCAAGGTGACACAAAGACCACTCCAGCGCCAGTGCCTTCGCTAGAAGCAGCTCCGTCGAATTTTTTTTTCCATATGTAGGTGTTGGGAGGAGGTGTCCCATAATCAAATAAGGGTTTCCTTCTGATTTGGAAAGGCGCTTCAGGAGCATCGGTGATCTGCAATATGCTAGACCCCAAATCGGTGTCAAGTGCAAAGATGGCATGATTGGTGGGATCTGTTTCATCACTGACAATATAGGCTAGCTGGGCCTCTCTGTACAACCTCTTGTGTTCCCCTCCAAAGACTGGAACAGTGGCATATGTGAGATCCATCTGTAATGTTCCTCCAAGCTTTTTAATCCAAGACCTAGACAACAACATGCCAAACTTAGGGGGAACATCAACTACCACAATGTCCATGACCACACTCTTCGTTGGCAGCTGAAATAAAGAGACGACCAAATCTTTGATGACTCCAAGACATTGCACCCTCCTTGAATCAAAAGAGTACAAATCATGATAAGCCTTTGTGACTTCCAGTCCCAACTCTTCCATGACTATTTTGGGCATAAGGTTGTGGGAAGCCCCTGAATCCATGAGGCAATTATGCAACACTTTATCATGTATGTTCAGGGATGTGTAGAAAGGAGGGGATGAACCATCTCTGTCTTCCACCATGGGACCTAGGATGACTGCTGGATTTTCATCTTGGAGATTTATTGAGTCCGTGGAAGGCTGGGGGGGCTCAAATTGTAGCATCTTGGAGAGGGACCTTTTGAAATCTTCATTTTTAACTAGTTCGGATAGGGGCATAGGAATTCTAATCTTCTAAATCTCATGCTCAAAACTAAAGGAGGGGAGATACTTAGAAGCTTCCCTTACCTTGGAGGCAGGTTCCTTGGCTGTTGGCGAAGCATTGTGAGTTTTCTTTTCTTTAGTAGTGGTTGCTGCAACTTTAGTAGGCCTTTCCGCTATGAGGGGCTGATCCTGGCTATCGAAATTTCCTTCTTTATTTTTTGACCTGAGATTGTATCTATTAGGGGTGTTGTTGGCCCTTTCCCCTTTACTCAACTCGTTGATTTGAGTGTTGATAAGGGATTCTTCATATGCAAATTGAGTCAAATGAGGAAACGGGGAAGTATCCTCGATGCAGTGGATTTCAGGGTCGATTTCATCCACCTCCTCCCCTTCCTCGTGAGCAACTAGGCTATTCTAGAGAGGGGTCTAAATCCTTTGATCATCCCTGTCTTTGATTCTTTGTTCCTTTGGTAAAGTCTGTGGCATATGGTTACCAGGCCTCCTGAAACCTCTGTTGTCAGTATTCTGGGGGTTTCTGTACATGGGCTTCGCCTCTAACTCCCACTTATCCATCCTATCCAAAAGGGATTTTAGTATTTTAGCCACCTCATCCATATGAAGGGGAAGGGGAGAGGAATGGGATGAGGAGGCCCCTGTTCTTCTCCTAGATACATCTCTATCAGCCTTATTCCTGAGTCGATCAACAATCAATATGTTAGACTCTACTTCCATGACTGCGTCCTGCATGTGAGCCAGGGTGGTGGCTCTCCTTTCCCTCAGCAGGAGGCAGAAATCAGGATCAAAAGAGCTGGCATAAGTGATCTTTGCAGAAGCTTCAGAGGGCTTTATCTCGGTGGGGATCTTATTGTACATTTTATTACATCTTTTGGAGAAGTCAGAGACAGACTCTCCTTCCTTTCTCTTCAAAGACCCAAACTCAGTCATGTAATACATGAAGTCTTTTTTGTCTCCCCGTTATCTCAAAAAGGCACTATCCAAAGCCTCAATCCCATCAATAGATCTAGGAGGCAGGGCCCTAAACCATTTTTTGGCCTCGCCTTCAAGACTATGGACGAAAATCCTCATCCATACATCTACATGCATGATAATATGGGCGTCTGTAAAACTGTAGAAGGCTTCAATGTGTTCTTCTGCAACTATGTCCCCTTTGCCCGTAAACTTGGGCAACTGCTTGAGGTAGCCATCGGCTGGAAGGGCATTGAGAGGCTGAGGTAACACAAGGGGAGCATACCTAGCAGCTATAATAGCCTCTATTCTGGTCATGGGGGGATTTGCTCCTGCCATAGGAATATTAGGTGGAGGAGAACTTGGAGAGGAAGGAGTTCGAGAAGGGGATACTGGGAATGAGCCTTTAAGTGGAATGGGAAACAATAGGGGATTTAGGGAGAAGGCTAACGGGCTTAAGTCAAAAAATGCTTCTCTTTGTGCAGAAGTGGCAATAGTAACAAGAGGAGGAGTGGTAAATCTAGGAGTGGGGAAATCTTCTATGGTCCTGGGTCTACTCCAAGGTACAACTTCAGGGGAGAGGGGAGTGACAATGATTTCTCCCTCCAATCCCAGACCAAGAGGGGAAAACTCAGCAGGAACACTCCCGAAATTCAGGAAACGAGAAACTTCAGAAAAAGGTCTGTTAAGAAACTGAGGAAGAGAAAATGGAGTTCCTACAGAAGGAGATGGCTGATCACCTGGTTCGGCGGCGTAAGATTCTTCTTCAGAGGCATTTCCTTTTCTGAGAACCACCTCCGGATCAGTTTCAGGTGTAGCCAGAGGCAACTGTGGATGGGACCGCGTGTGTCTGCCTTTGAAAGCCATAATTAAAAAAATGGGTTCGCTCTAGTGGAGTCGTCACAATGGAGTCGCCAGGTGCATAGTAGCAATCTTCAAAGGCTCTGATGCCTGATGCACCTTCAGAATCATAGGCTCAATGTCGTTCAATCCTGGGGAAAATTTTCAACTTTGTCCTCGGCAACGACGCCATAAATGTTAGTGTCAGAAGTCACTCCTGGATTGTGACAGGAGAAGAGCCCAACGCCCATCAGTTATATGTCACGATAAGTTTAATGGATGATCAAATGGTTAGAGACCTAGGACGGAATCACTCTAGCTCAGGGACCAGGTCTAGTATATAAATAACAAAGGAGGTCTTGATCTAACTTCAGTAAGTGGGTTGATTGCAAGATGAGCAGGTGGAAGACTTGGTGAGAGGAGTGAGCAAAACTACCTCGGGCAACATGCCTTTCAGTAGTTTGTAGAAGAAAAACTCTAAATGCAAGATCCTCTTGGTTCAGAGTTTCGAGGAACTGAAGGGGTGACTTGACTGGATCCTTCAATTCCAAGTCGTTCAACGTTGAGAAAATCACAAGACCGATTAGAGACAACGTAGCTGTTATAGTGATCCAACCTACATCATCCTATAACAGCTACAACTCGACTGGATCCTCCAATTCCGAGTTGTTCTAACACAGTGCAGACAAAGATATGAAAGAAAATGACATTCATAAGGCAAGAAGTCTCAAGAGTCAATGCATAATTAGAATAACAAGTGCTGTGCTAAAATTTTTACAATCGGGAGCCTTGCTCAACCATCGATCCTTAAAAAATGTCAAAACTAAGTACATATACTCCTAAACATTTTCCCAACAGAGGTGTCCTGGAATTTCAGGATGAGGCATCTCTTCAATCAAATTTGGCTTGCACTCCTCTATCATACGCCATCTTAACTCTGCATGGCTCATGCTAAGGGGTAGCTGAGCCCTTAGATGCTGAATTAGCATGCACATGCTTCCCTGGTGAGTCGAGGACTCGGAATGGCTTCTGTGGAAAAAACCAGTACAGAGGACCATCTCGGGCAGACTTCCTACCGGGACATCCATACCTTGCAATTAATGAGTGAGGCGAGGTTTCAACCACCCTCTCTCTTCTTCATTTACTCCGAGCAGGTATCAGGATTGAGATCAAGTTGAACTGGCACCTAGAGAACATGGTGATCCCTTCTGTAGCTAAACCCGACGCTTCGACCCTTTGCGCAGCTCTTTCTATTGCCCCCAAGTGACTACGGGCTGTGACCCTGTGCCTATCTTCAAAAGTTCTTTCGGTACTTTGCGTCTCGCGACTGGGAGGAGGCTATTCCTCATGCCTCAAAGTTACGATAGGCGAAACGGCAACATAGCCTGTTCACGCGCCACGCATCCCTTTGGATGGACAGATGAGATCTTCCGACGATACTGTGGGCCCGAATCCTGAATGCTTTCGGCGCTTCGCATCTCACAGCTATGAAGGAGCTACTTCTTGTGCTTCAAAGTCACGATGGGCGAAAAGGCGAGGAGCCTAATTGTGCACCACGTGTCCTTGTTGAATGGATGGCTGAGATGCTTTCGTACTTTGCAATCTCACGAGTTGGAGGGTAGAGCCTTCATGCTTCCCTTTTACGAATTCCCGAGACGCGAGATGGCGATACAAGTACAACTCTTTTTATTATCGACGCCCTCCACACGTAACCGTTGGCCAGGGCTTAAGTGCTAGCGCCTCTCGCAACTCGCGACCTCGCGAGTTGGAGTGTCGAACCTTGGCAACCTCCCTTTGAAAAATCTCGAGAGGCGATGGCTCTTTTCCCCTTTCCACAATTCTCGCGACTCGCGATCTCGTGCAACCAAAGGATATGGTCCGCCTTTTGAACTCACGAACCCCGAGTTCAAGAAATAAACCGACACTTAAACTGATCTCGATCAAAGGCCCTTGTTACTTCGCGAGTTCTCCATGGAGAATTCAGACCGTTCACTTCCTTGAAAACTTCAGCGCTATACTTGGCGCAACTCGGTCGACTGCAATTACCCACCGATCGTCGATCTTCTTCGTCAATTGATCCTTTCCATTGAAATCAGACAGCTCACTCGATTTGTAGCCTGAAATAAGATTTTTTCTGTGCTGCACTTGGGCGCTTCTCGTGCAACCTGCAGACCTGGGTACTTTTGTGCCCAAGACAAAAATTGTTGCTAACAGGAGGCATTAACTTCTGCATAAAGAATTCATTTTGATGACTGATAATCAAGCCTTGAAGTACATAAATTCCTAGAGTAAGTTGTCCCACAAACATGTCGAATGTGATTCATTTTGCAGGCCTATACATTTTTTCTGCAACATAGGAGTGGTAAAACCAATGTAGTGGTTGATGCCTTAAGCCGAAGGCATCATATGTTGGTGGTAATGAGTAATGGAATGGTTGGATTTGAAGAAATGAAGAATGAATATGTCGATGATACATACTTTATCATCATTATTTAAATTCTGAGTGGATGAGACATTATTGGTCCACATTCATTTAAAGACTTCTTATTATTAGATGGATTTTTGCTTAAGGGTACTCAACTTTGCATTCGCCTTGGGTCAAGGCGAGAAAATCTTGTGAGGGAGATGCACTCGAATGGATTGGGTGGACACTTTGGATGGAATAAGACCTTTGAAATAGTAGTATAAAAATTCTTTTGGCGTAAAATGAGAAGATATGTGAACATGTTTGTTCCTTCTTGTAAGGTGTTTCAAACAACGAAAGGTGGAAACAAAAATACAAGCCTCTATATGCCCTTACCTATACCAAAGGAACCATGGACTGATATTTCCATGTATTTTTTCTTGGGGCTACCACGAACCCAAAGGGGTGACAACTCAGTGTTTTTAGTACTAGACCACTTTTCCAAAATGGCCCATTTCATACTTTGTAGAAAGACAAATGATACGAGCCAAGTGGTGCATTTGTTCTTCAGGGAAATAGTACGACTACATGGTATTTCGAAAACCATAACTAGTGACCAGGACACCAAATCATTAAGCCACTTTTGGAGGGTCTCATGGAAAAGGTTGGATACTAGGCTGCAATTCAGTTCAGCTTACCATCCCAAAACTAACAGTCAAACTGAGGTGGTGAATAGGATTTTAGAAAATTTACTAAGGTTCCTAGTGCGTGACAATCCTCGACAATGGGATTTAGCACTACCCCAAGCTAACTTTTCCCTTAGTTCCAACAAGAACATATATGCAGGTAAATATGCATTTAAAATCGTATATAGTGCAAATCCCAAAGGAATTGTGGACTTAGTTGATCTTCCTGCTAATACATATAACAATTCAGATGCTTCAGATTTTGTGGAGAATATTTGTGAAGTACATCAACAAGTCGAACACAAATTGAAGTCAATGAATGATCAATATAGAAAACATGTTGATCTTCACAGAGGGAAAAATATATTTCTGGAAGGAGAAATGGTCATGGTACATTTACGCAAAGACAGGTACCCTAAAGGTACTTACCACAAATTGAAGCCTAAGAAATTATGTCCTTGTAGAATTCTAAAAAGAATAAACGAAAATGCTGATCTAATTGACCTGCTGGAGGACCTAGACATCAGTCCTATTTTTAATGTCTTTGATCTTCATTCCCACTTTGTTGGGACCAATGATGACCAAATAGATGATGATCATAATGAGAAGGAGGAAAATTGGACCCATCACCTACCTAAGAAGAAAATAAAATAGATTGAATGAGTGCTAGACTCCAAACTATCTAGAACATGTTCACAATCATATAAGATTTATTTTGATAAGTGGGAAGGTCTACCAAGCTCCTAAAATAGTTGGATCGTAGAAAATGACCTACTCAAGTATAGCTGAACATCTATTCCAAGTGCTCCTCATGAATCAAAAGATGCAAAATTTCAAAAACAAGGGGAGGATGATGCAGATCATCCTTGCTAATGTTCCCCCATGCTCTAGATAGACTCTAAACATGTCTATCAGTTCTAGGTGAATTTGTTCCGTAATTTTAGGGGGTTTTGTTAGTGGTTATGTTTTCATTGAGTTAATAAATGTTGTATTGATCCATTGGGTGGAGATCACTGTGTATCTCTAGTTGCTACAAAATATTGGGGGGATTTTCTTTGTAGGGGGGTAAGAAAATGCTTGTTGGGTGATCATTATGTATCAATACGGGTGTTTGACAAATAAATACCATTAATTTCTACAGTCACCATTGGGTTTCCTAGATCATTATATTTGGATGGCATTTCTGATATAAATTACGATAGTTGTCCAACCACTTTTATGACAAGGGGTTCCTTCCTCTTCCTTCCAGGATTTTTGATGCAAAGATCCCTTATAATTTTAGCATATATAAAAATATGTTTAATGGCTTGGAGTAGGGGAATATTTACACATACATTTATCAGTTCAGCTTCTAAGTCATGTCATAGAGGTACCTTAGGTTTCTTCACAAGTAGTGTTTATGGATAGGGTGGAGGATTAGCTTCCTGAGGTATTTCTGATGGTTGAGGAGTGTGAGGGGGAATTTCCTCGTGTACAGAGATGTATTATTCTTCATTGGGTTGGTCATCTATATGTTCTTCTTCTCTAATAACCACTGTAGAATTCAGTTTATTCAAGACTTTCCCAGATCTCAATTGAACTTCATTTAGTGAAGTAGGAGTTATTACATAAGTTGGGAAAGTTTGTGCGTCAAGGTTTTGTATAGGTTGAGTAGGTCTATTGTTCAGGTTACAGATGGGTTGTGTAGGAATAGGGGTAGGTTGAGGGGGATTTAGAGTAGGTACAACTTGGATTTGTTTCTACTGATTTGGGTTCAAAGGCAAGGTGAGTTGTGGTTGCAGTTGGGACAGTGGAAGTAAAGCAGGTGGATTAAATCATGGTAACAATTGAGAGATATTTGAAGGATATTGTTGTTAAGTAGGAAGAATTGGTGTTTGAAAAGGAACATTATGATATGCAGGGCTTCTCCATCCTTGTTACCAAGGTTGGACTTGTGGTTGTTGATGTGTCCATTGAGGATAAGGCACTGGAGGAATCCAATGTTGTTGTGGGTATTGCATGGTAGGGTCGTAGAACATGTTAGGATTTTGTTGTCTCCATGCTCTCTTGGGGGGATATGATGTTTCCTGAGATTCTCCCCCTCCCTTGAAAATGGATTTTAGTCTAGTTAAAGAAGGGAACTAATTGGTAGGGTGATATTCTGTACAAAGGCTACATATTTTGATAACATTAATAGGAAATTCTTTTCGGTGCTTCTTCCTGCATCGAGGACATAAAATTGCTAAAGCAACATTTTCTTCTTCTTGTTTCTTTTTTATTTTCATGATGTCTAACTAGATACCGATTGTATTTAGGATGTATGTTTTGAAGTTTTCAAATAGATTCCCTAATTCTATCCTTGTAACACCTCCTGGAGCAGGTTTGTTAAGTCTGCCTATAGGATCCCTTACACTTTTTCTTGTTTTGGCTTGGATGCAAGAGTACCTTTTACAATACTCTACAATTTCTGCAAACAGATTATGATACACATCTCCAGAACTCATGAGGTTTAGTACCTCGATATAGTCATCCCTTATACCCTTTAGGAAGATGGTCCTAATTGTGGTTGTGTCTAAGGTAAATTGTTTTGTCTTTTGATAGTTATATAGGAACCTTTCTAGGTAATCTTCCAAACTTTCTGGAGGAAGGTATCCTTCATGCCATCCCAAGATAAGATAGTGTGTTATCCTAGGCTCATAAACCACCTTAATTCCGAGTCTTTAAGTGTGGCTGGAAAGAGTTTTAGTTTTTGTGCATTATCAGTGTAATTATAACTCCTACATAGTATATCAAATTCAAACAAAAATGAATCAAGATCTTCTGTTGACATACCATGGAAGTGAGGTAGTGATGAAAACAAAATATTCTTCATAGCAACATCTCTGATAATGTCTAATATTGGGAATCCAAATGTCTTTGTTTTTTTATTTGCATTTCCCTCTTCATCCACCATATCTCCAAATAACACATTGTAGGGTGTTGGTGATGTCTCCCCACTAAGTGATGGTTCAACCACTGGGTTGGTTGGTATATCCAACTGTTCCAATACTTTGTGTGTTGCCCCAATGGCAGATTCAACCTCTTCTACCACTACCTCTGTCTCTTTTCCAACCCTTCCTTCTGATTGGGTCGACAGTGCTTCCATTCTTGCTTGTTGTACTATGTTTTCAATTTGAACAATAACTTCATATTTGGTACCTTTAGTTGTAGTTTCAATTAATGGATTTGAAATTTCCCTTATGAGGATTTTTCCTACACAAACACTAGCTAATTTAGTATGGGGGGGTTTTCTTGATTTTTATGTAACTTTGGGGGGTTTTCTTGATTTTTTTTGCAATTTTAGATGTAATAAATCTACCTTTTCTATCTCTACGTTTATGCATAAAAAAATCTAAATACTAATTCACACAAAATTCAATTACTAAAGGTAAGAGGACAACCTGACTTTGGAGAAACCCCACTAAAGTGGATGTGTGGGCTCTTCCCTCACGTCTTATCGTCTTCTCCCCACCCACAAGTTGCCCTTAAAACCACTCCAAAACCATAAAACAAATCTAATGCAAAACACTACTAATTACTGTTTACAACTCCCTGGCAACGTCGCCAAAATGTTGGTGCAATTATATGTTCAATATATTTCCAATCATGAATTATCTATCGAGATTCGTAATCAACATAGTTGTTACACTATATGTGTCGACAATAGGTAATCTAACTACGTCTGATGAGTATAGTATAAAGAAGAAACATTTGAAACTCAATACTCTGCCTCTCACACAGTTTTAAAAATTAGAAAGAAAAACTTGCAAACAAAATCTTAACAATCATGCATTCAAAAGAGCTTGCTCAGATAATGAATTGTCCATTTACAAGCTCATGAAATGGAAAGATGGACTTTGACTCAGTTATTTTTAGCTACTACTCTTAACAACAACTAGCAAGCAAATCTGGATACACTTCAACGATAATCAATAGAAAAACCACTCATAACACAATCAATGTTTGGAAAGGACTTTTGTCCCTACACAAGAAGCATTACACAAGACACTCCATTCTTGGTGCATGTAGGTGAGAGATGGAGCATGGGTCGTTCCTACACTTACTTCAGACAACACAGATATTGAAGCTTCTCAACTTAGAAAATGATAATTTCCTATCTAACAATTATGAACATCTACAGAGTTTTTGTCAACTAAATCTCACATTGCAAAAACAGAGATGGAATCATATATTGTGATTAATATAAACTATTCATTCACACTCATAAAAAATCAACAAATATCTATTTAGAAATCTACGTTGTGCTCACAAAATATTGCTCACTCGGAATTGCTTACAATACACAATTATTCTACTCACACACACACAAACTAGCTCAAATCCATACACAAACAAATACAGGGAGACTTACCTTGGTTGGGGCGGTGGGCCCTTTCCGTACCAACAAGGTAGCTCTAGGAGATTACAGAATGCACACTTTAATCATATCCATGCATTTAAAAGAGTGAACTTCATATTACTTCAATTGACATGTATACAATAATTCAAAACTTGGTTTCTCATCATAACAATATATTCAAGCTCTCTCCCTCAAGCATCTACATAGCTGCTTCTTAAAGAAGATCAGTGATTACAACCAAAGTCTAAAGATAATATCAAATATTTGCAAAAATATTACAATTGGTTATCAAATTGTATCTCATGGAAAGAGCGTCATCCTCATGACACGAAGTTCATGAGTAATGAAGCGTGTCATAGTCTATCGTGGTCTTCAAACGAACCAAAGATTCTTCCAGCCAACAAGTTTCTTGGATCCATCACCAACATACTCGTTCAAAACATCAATCTTGTAGAAGCGGATCCAGTACCGGACTAACACAGTAGAATATATTGGTATTGGATCAACACAGAGTTGGGTACCGGAATAGACGGAGTACCAGAATAGGCACAGTATCGGACCAACAGAGTTGCAATATTGTAGTACCGGAATAGGCGGAGTACCAGACGAGCCCCAAGGATGAGTACCGGATGAGATAAAACCTTGTCATGAAAGCTTCTTAAATTAATCAAAGTAATTAGAACCATAAACACCAATCATTTAATCCCAATTTAATTAAGAAATCAAACAAATTATGCTTTCAACGTGAGTTACCTCATTATGCACATAAGTAAGGCCACAAGGTATATTGGAGAAGAAATAGTCAAACTGTGCATAAGTTAGAGGTAAAGTGACCAAGATAGAAGGTAAGATAAGGTAAGAGGGGTGTCAAAATGGAGACCCAACAGGGTGCCACACAAGTTTCAGGTGGGAGATAAAGTTTGGTTACACTTGCAAAAATAATGCCTTATAGGACCCCATTATAAGCTTCATCCAGTCTGCTACATAACTTACACCATCACCAAGGTTGTGGGTAGCAATGCTTTTGAGGTCAACATTCCCCCCTTCCTTGGCTTGCACCCAATGTTTAATGTGGACCTCCTTCGGCCATAATTTCCACCATTATTAGACACCTCAGAGATAGCAAACCAATTGACAATGACAGATTTCAACCCTGACTGCATGGAACAAGAATTCACTGATCAGATCATGGAAACATAGGTCAAGGGCACTCGCCAACAAAATCATCATCTTTATTGTGTTGTCAAAGTAGGTCAACTCCTGCACCAAAGCAAGTCGCTCACCAAGGGCCAAATTCAACAGAAATTTCCTCATCTGATGGGGGAACTCAGTGCAATGGAGACCATTGCATCCTAAGTGGGGAGAATTGATCCAGGTGGATATCAGTGGCCACCCACCTATCCCAACTAGGTCACACACAATTTTCATCTTGATAGGTTTTTCTTAGCATTTCATGTCCTAAACTTCTGGGGCCGTTTTGAGGCCCTAAACAATATTTTCTAGGCTCGCCACAATCACATTATAGTCATAGTCAGAGTGTGACAACAACATGTGTATTCCATAGACAAAATTTTCTAATGGGATATCGTGCGCCTAAAATGGAGATCGTATGCAAAAGTTACGAACTCGAGAAGTTGTTGTACCAACTTACCCCATCGGGGCCCACATGACTTTTGGCGCTTCATCTCCTAGGGTTAGGTTTTTTTATGTATATGGTTTTATCATTACTTATTGATGCTAAAGGGGCCCGGAGGAATCATTGTAATGTGCTCAAACGAATGCACGTAGCCACCACATCTCATCTCAAACATTAGCTACCACCATTCGAGCAAGCTTGTTTCCATTCTGCATTTTATAGTTTTAATATATTTCTTTATTGAATAGAAGTCAAGTTTCATTGTATCTTTGTTATTGTTCACTATATCTCTATGTTAATATTATAGATATGTGTTTCATTTCATTCCGCTCATAAATCAGGATCAATGGTATCAGAGTGGTCTGCTCACCGTTTGTTTCTTTTTTCATGTCTCCAATGAGGTCAGGGTATAAGCAGTTGGTATTCGAACTAGTTGAGCCTTTGCAAGATTGGCCTTAGAGAACCCGATGACCTCCCATGGGGGGGGGGAGAGAGATGATGGGGCAGGAGATCCCTTTAAATTGTTACTCAAGGAATCCCTCACGTGAGAGAGGAGGAGATGATGGATAATTTTCAAAAATCCTTCGATGATTGTCAACAAGCGACACATCTTCCTCGAGTGGAGGCATCACCCCCTTCAAGGTACAAATCAATTTTGATATTCCTATATTTGAATTTTAGATAGATGCGGATGTTGTAGACAAATGGTTAAACCTTCTAGAAGGGTATTTTTTGTCCACAACTTTTCCGATACAGAAAATATTACATTTACACTCCTTAAGGTTGTCCCCCATGTCAAACATTGGTGGGAGACTTTATGTGAGAAAAATGCAACAAAGGAGTCTCCATTATTTGTAGTCGCACCCACCTAGGGTGCTTTTAGGGATGTTATTAAGGAATAATACTACCCTGTTGGAAGTTATGATGACTTATATCCAAGATGGACCACATTGCGGCAGGAAAGGGACCAAACATTGCCTAAGTTCACTAATGTCTTCCATACCTTACACACCAAGCTAGGTATCAAAGACTCTGAGCGACATATGGTGCTCAAGTACCGTGGCGGTCTACATAGATACATCTATACATAAATGAAGTTTCTGGACATCTTTTCCTTGAGCGTGGCTTATCAATTTGTTGTCAAAATCGAGCAGAAGCTTAAACAAAAGACATGATAGTTTGGGTCTGGGAACCCCTCATAGTAGAAGTAGGGAAAAGGCAGCCCCAACCCGTAGAACAAAGGATAGATTAAGAATGGTCAGCCTAAGGACAACCAGTCTAAGATGCAAGAAAATAAGGACAATGGAAAGACAAATAAAGACACCAAGAATTGGTGCGAGTTCCATAAGAGCCCCTGGAATAACATCGTTGAATGTCGCTCAAAGCAGTCATTGGTGGCTGAGGTGAAATCCTCTAAATTAGATGTGGGTTTCGACTTTGAATCAGAACTAGAAAAAGGGAGACAGATCATTGACATAGAACCCAGTGCCATCGTTCCACCACCAAGATCCAACCTGGTGAGCCCGATGAACCAGAGGAAGGAGAGCGCCTCTTTCATTCACAAATGTGGGTGAAGGGTACTTTGTTGCACTTCATTGTTGATAGTGGTAACTAGAATAAACTCATCTCAGTAGAGTTCATCAAGCAGTTGGCCATGTTGACAACACCATACCCACAACCGTACACCATCGGATGGCTCCACCATGGAAGCGATCTCCACTTCAACCAACAATGTCGCCTGTACTACAGAATCAAGCTCTTTGAAGATGAGATATTGTGTGATGTCCCCCCCCTTGAAGTTTGTGATGTTATTTTGGGCCAACCTTATTTATGGAAACGTCATGTTGTATATGAGTCTAGGCCTCGCAATGTTATTCTTACTTTGGACAGGAAATTGTACAGGATACCTGAGTTAGTCCCACCTACTGCCATTTCCTTGATCTCTATGAAGCAATGCAAGAAGTTCATCTCTTAGACCGAGAAGTTTGTCTCCTTTGTGATCTGTGCACAAAGTGAGCGGAAGGTCAAAACCACATCCATATCCTCTACGAAAGGTCTCTACATGTAGTAGAAACAAGTGGATAAGGTCATGTAAGAATACAAACACATCTTCTCCTCACCCATTCGTGTACCTCTGCACTATCAAGTCAATCATTCAATCGATCTAACCCCCGATGCACCGCTACCCAATGGGATAGTATATCATCTCTCTCTGTTAGAAAATGAGGAAATCAAGTGTTAGAACCAAGAGCCGCTAAAAAATGGGCACATCCGACCAAGCTCATCACCTTGTAGAAGACCAATCGCAATTGTGTAGAAGAAAGACGAGACCTGGCGACTCTACATTGATTATCAGGCCCTAAATAAAATCACAGTCAGGAACCAATACCCAATTCCCCAAACTGACAATCTCCTTGAGCAGCTTAAGGGGGGAAAATACTTCAGTAAGATTGGTCTGAATTTGGGCTACCACCAAGCCCAATAGAGTAGACCGATGTATGGAAGACTACCTTCAAGTCCAAAGAAGGTCTTTTTGAATGGTTGGTCATGCCCTTTGGCTTGATGAATGCCCCGACCATTTTCACGAGGATGATGGATGATATGTTGCGGCCTCTCACCAATTCGTTTGTGATGGTGTATTTGGATGACATCCTTATCTTCAAAAAGAGTTGGGAGGAACACTTGCAACATATTTAGTAGGTTCTGCACACTCTGCAGCAACACAAGCTATATGCAAATTTAGAAAAATGCTCCTTCGGCATGGACAGGGTCCAATACCGAGGCTACATTGTTGATGAGCATGGGGTACATATTGATCCAACCTAAATATAGGTCATTCATGACTGGATAGCCCTGACCACACTCATTGAGCTTCGAAGCTACTCAAGCATTGCCAATTTTTATCACAGGTTTGTGTTGGGATTCTCCCATATTGCATGGCCCCTTAGCCAAGTGACCATGGGTGGTGGCAAGGCAAAGTTCATGTGGGGCCTGTCACAACAGAAAGTGTTCGATGATTTGAAGCAGCGCTTGTGCTCATCCCATGTGCTCTCATTACTTGACCTACAATAGCCTTTTGAGATCGAGACATATGCTTCAGACTATGCAATGGGCGCAGTTCTCACTCAGCATGGACATCACATGGCCTATCATAGTGAGACACTATTAGATATCATCCATAAGTACCCCACTTACGACAAAGAAATGTACTCCATTGTACAAGCCTGCCTCTAGTGGAGGCATTACATTCTTGGGAAGGAGACAATCATCCACATTGATCACAAGCCTATTCAGTTCATGCAAACACAAAACAAATTACAAAATGACCACCATCAGAAGTGGTCCACATACTTGTAGCAATTCCATCTCAACATCAAGTATAAGATAAAGAGTACCAAATGCATCACTGACAGCCTCTGTTGACCTCCATTTGTATCACTAACCATGGTACTACACTCCTACGGCCATGAGATCTCCAGATGGCCCCAACTCTATGAGAGAGATCCTGACTTCGCCACTACCTACTGTATGCTAGGTGCAAACACAATTGTCACTGATTTCCATCTTCAGGATGAAATGTTGTGCCATTTGGGCCATCTCTGCATCCTATCAAGCGAGTGAGTGAAGTTGATTTGGGAAGCTCACTAAAATTGGGTGGCAGGACACTTCGATGTCGAAAAGACAGTGGCAATGCCGCAACAACATTTCTATTGGTCGAAGCTTCAACAGGATGTGAACAAGTATATCATGTTCTGCATTGCCTATGTCATTGATAAATCGACCATTAAGAAACAAGGCATGTACACCCCTCTGCCTACTTCCAACAGGCCCTAGGAATCCATATCAATGGACTACATATCGGGTCTTCCTTCAACCAAGTAGGGAAATGACTGTGTTTTTGTGGTTGTTGATCGATTTTCGAAGATGGCGATTATGACCGCCTGTAAGAAGAGCATCACAGTAGAGGCCACTGCCAAGATCTTCTTCAAATGAGTGTGGGTACATTTTGGGATACCATAAACCATCATCTTAGATCAATACAGTTGGTTCCTTAGCAGATTATGGTCGAGCCTCTGGTAACCATTGGACACCAAGCTCATCAAATCCACTACCTTCCACTCCTAGACGAATGGTCAAACTGATATCGTCAACATGATGATTATGTATATCTTGTGCATGTACAATTCCAAGCATCCACACACATGGGATGAGATTATTCCCTATGTTCAACACAGTTACAACATAGCCATACATATCTCAACCAGCCACAGCCCCTTTCAAGTGGGGTTCAGATGTCAACCATTGGGTCCCATGTATGTTGCACTACTCCTTGCATCCACATAAGAAGAATCATCCCATACTCAAAATGAATCTGACAAAGCCACCTGATTCATTGAATGAATCCAACACATCCGCCAACAGGTTCAAGATATTTTATAGAAGTCCAATTCCAAGTACAAGTAACACTATGATCAACATCGGGGGCCACACAAGTTTCAGGTGTGAGATAAAGTTTGTTTGCACTTGCAGAAACAACACCTTATAGGACCCCATCAGATGCTTCATCCACTCCACTATGGACCTTACACCATCACCAAGGTCATGGGTGGAAATTCTTTTGTGCTCAAGATTCCCCCCTTCCTTGGCTTGCACCCAATTTTTAATGTGGACCTCCTTCGACCATACTTTCCACCATTATTAGACACTTGAGAGATAGTAGAACAGTTGACACCAACATAGCTCAACCCTGATTGCATGGAATAGGAATCCACTGATCAGATCGTGGACACATAGGTCAAGGGCACTCACCAATAGAAGCTTCAACTTTATCGTGTTGTCAAAGTGAGGCAGCTCCTGGACCAAGGAAAGCGACTCACCAAGGGCCATATTCAGCAGAAATTTCCTCATTTGATGGTGGAAATCAACGCAATTGAGACCATTTCTTCCTAAGGGGGGAGGATTGATCCAGGTGGATATCAGTGCCCACCCACCTATTCCAACTGGCTCACATACAATTTCCATCTTGGCATTTTTTTCCTAGCTTTTCGGGTCCTAAACTTCCAGGGCCGTTTTGAGGTCCTTAACTGTGAGCCTAAAAAACAACGACATGTGTAGTCCTTAGATAGAACTTTCCAATCGGATATCGTGTGCCTAAAATGGAGATCGTATGCGAAATTTCCAATCCTAGGAAGTTGATGTACCAACTTACCCCATCGGGGCCCACATGACTTTTGGCGCTTCATCTCCTAGGGTTAGGTTGTTGGATGTCTAAAGTTTTCTCATTACTTCTTGATGCTAAAAAGGCCTAGAGGTCTCATTGTAATGTGCTCAAACGAATGTGCGTAGATGCCACATCTCTTCTTAGAGATCAGCTACCACCATTCGAGCAAGCTTGTTTTCATTCTTCATTTTACAGTTTCAACATATTTATTTATTGAATAGAAGTCAAGTTTCACTGTATCTCTGTTATTGTTCATTGTATCTCTATGTTAATATTATAGATCCGTGTTTCATTCATTTCGCTCATAAATCTGGATCAATGGTATTAGATCGTTCTACTCTTCATTTTTTTCTTTGTGCATGTCCCTAACGAGGTCAGGGTATAAGCAGTTGGGACTTGAACTAGTTGAGCCTTTGCAAGATCGACCTCCCCGAACCTGACGATCACCCGTGGTAGAAGAAAAGAGAGATGATGGGGTAGAAGATCCCTTTAAATTGTTGCTCGAGGAATCCCTTGAGCGACATAGGAATGAGATGATGGATAATTTTGTACAAATCCTTCGATGACTACCAATAGGCGATGCATCTTTCTCGAGTGGAGGTGTCGCCCCCTTCAAGGTACAGATCAATTTTGATATTCCTATATTTGAAGGTTAGATAGATGTGAATGTTGTAGAAAAATGGTTAAACCTTCTAAAAGGGTATTTTTTTGTCCATAACTTTTCCAATAGAGAAAAGATTACATTTTTTCTCCTTAAGGCCATCCCCCATGTCAAATATTGGTGGGAGACTTTTTGTTAGCTAAAGGCAATAGAAGAATCTCCATTATTTGTAGTTGCACCCACTTGGGGTTCTTTCAAGGATGTTATTAAGGAACAATACTACCTTGTTGGAAGTTCTGACAAATTATATAAAAGACGGACTACACTATGGTAGGAAAGGGAGCAAACAATACCAAAGTTCATTAATGTCTTCCATACCTTGCACACCAAGTTGGTTATCAAAGGCTCTGAGCGAAATCTGGTGCTCAAGTACTGCGGTGGTCTGTCTAGATGCATCCAAACAGAAATGGAGTTTTTTGACATCTCATCCTTGGGTGAGGCTTATTGATATGTTGTCAAAATCAAGTAGAAGCTTAAACAAAAGACGCGACAGTTTGGGTCTGGGAACCCCTCATAGTAGAAGCAGGGAAAAGGCAGCCCCAACCCATAGAACAAAGGACAAAGCAAGGATGGAAAGCCTTAGGAAAACTAGTCGAAGCCACAAACAGACAAGGATAATGGTAAAACAAAGAGAGACATTGGGAAGTGGTCCAAGTTCCATAGGGGCCTCTGACATAACACCACTGAATTCTGCTCAAAGTAGTCATTGGTGGCTGAGGTGAAATCCTCTAAATCATATGTGGGTTCTGACTCTGAGTCAGAACCAGAAAAATAGAGACAGATCATTGACGCAGAACCCAGTGCCATCGTTTCTACCACCAAGATCTAGCCCGGTGAGCCTGATGAACCAGAGGAAGGAGAGCACCTTTTCATTCACAGATGTGGGTGGAGGGTACTCCGCTGCACTTTATCATTGATGTTGGTATCCAAAAGAACCTCATATCAGCAAAGGTCATCAAGTGGTTGGCCCTGTCGACAACACCACACCCATAGTGATACACCCTCGGATGGTTCCGCCAAGGAAGTGATCTGTGCGTCAGCCACCAATATCGTTTGTCTTACGACATCAAGCCCTTCAAAGATGAGTTATTGTGTGATGTCACCCTCCTTGAAGTTTGTGATGTTCTTTTGGGCCAACCTTATTTATGGAAATGTCATGATGTATATGAGTCTAGACCTCATAGTATTATTATTACTTTGGACATGAAATTGTATAGGATACCCAAGGTAGTCCCACCTATTGCCATTTCCTTGATCTTTGCCAAGCAATGTAGGAATGCCATCTCTCAAATTGGGAAGTTTTTCTTCTTTGTGATCCACTCTCAAAGTGAGTGGAAGGTCGCAACCACATCCATAGCCACCATGACAAGTCTCTCCACACAGTAGAAGCAAGTGGATAAGGTCATGGAAGAACACAAAGACATCTTCTCCTCACCCATCGGGGTACCTCTACACTATCAGGTCAAGCATTCAATCGATCTGACCCTCGATGCACTTATATCGAATGGGCCAATCTATCACTCCTCTCTGTTAGAAAATGAGGAAATCAAGCACCAAATCCAAGATATTCTAAAAAAGGGGCACATATGACCAATATCATCACCTTGTGGAATCCCAATCACACTTGTGCAGAAGAAAGACAAGACATGGCGACTCTACATTAATTATCAGGCCCTATAGAAAATTACAGTCACAAACCAGTACCTGATTCCCCGAATCGACGATCTCCTTGACCAACTCAAGTGGGCCAGATACTTCAGTAAGATTGATCTGAAGTCCGGCTACCACCAGTTCCCAATAGAGTAGACTGATGTATGGAAGGATTCCTTCAAGCCCAAAGAAGGTCTTTTTCAATGGTTGGTCATGCCCTTTGGCTTGACGAATGCCCCAACAACTTTCATGAGGATGATGGATGATATCTTGTGGCCTTTCACTAATTATTTTGTGGTGGTGTATTTGGATGGAATCCTCATCTTCAACAAGAGTTGGGAGGAACACTTGCAACATATTCAACAGGTTCTGTACACTTTGCAACAACACAAGATATACGTAAATTTAGAAAATTGCTCCTTCGACATGGACAAGGTCCAATACCTAGGCTACATTGTTGATGAGTATGGGGTACATGTCGATCCAACTAAGATCTAGGTCATTCGTGACTGACCATCCCCGACCACACTCACTGAGCTATAGAGCTTCTTAGGCCTTGCCAATTTCTATCGCAGGTTCCTTTTGGGATTCTCCCATATTGCATAGGCCCTTAGCCAAGTGACCAGGGGTGGTGGAAAGGAAAATTTCATGTTGGGTCAGTTGCAACAGAAATCCTTTGATTATTTGAAGAAACACTTGTGCTCAGCCCTGATGCTCTCATTACCTTACCTGCAATAACCTTTTGAGATCGACACATATGCTTCAGACTATGCTGTGGGCGCAATTCTCACTTAGCACAGACATCCCATGGCCTATCATAGTGAGACACTATCATATGTCGTTTGTAAGTACCACACTTATGAAAAAGAAATGTACTCCATTGTACAAGACTACCGCCAATGGAGGCATTACATTCTCAGGAAGGAGATATTCATCCACACTGATCATAAGCCTCTGCAGTTGCAAACACAATGCAAATTGCAGAACGAATTCCATCATAAGTGGTCCACATACTTGCAACAGTTCCATCTCAACATCAAGTATAAGACAATGAGTACTAACATCATATTTGGCTGCCTTAGTCGACCTCTTGTTGTAGCACTAACCATGGTACTACACTCATGCGGCCATGAGACCTCCAGATGGCCCAAACTCTATGAGAGAGATCCTTACTTTGCCACTACCTACCATATGTTGGGTGCAAACACAATTGTCACTAATTTACATCTTCAGGATGGGTTGTTGTGCCATATGGGACATCTCTTCGTCCCATAAAGTGAGAGAGCGAAGATGATTTGGGAAGTTCACTACAGTCGGGTGGCAACACACTTCGGCATCGAAAATATAGTGGCAGTGTTGCAACAACATTTGTTTTGGTCTAAGCTTCGAGAGGATGTTAGCAAGTATATCAGGTCCTACACTGCCTTCACCATTGCCAAACCAACCATCAAGAAACAAGGCATGTACACCCCTATGCCTACTCTCAACAGGCCTTGAGAATTCATCTCTATAGACTATATGTCGGGCCTTCCTTCAACCAAGCAGGGAAATGACTATGTTTTTGGGGTTGTTGATCAATTTTCGAAGATGGCGATTCTGGTCGCCTGTAAGAAGAGAATCACAGCAGAGGACATTGCCAAGATATTCTTAAAACGTGTGTGGGTACATTTTGAGATACCACAAACCATCATCTCAGATCATGACAGTTGGTTCCTCAACACATTATGGTTGATCCTTTGGTCACTGTTGGACATCAAGCTCGCCAAATCCACTACCTTCCACCCCCAGATGAATTGTCAAACCTAGGTATTCAACAAGATGATCGTGCATATCTTGTGCATGTACAATTCCAAGCATCCACACACATGAGATGAGAGTCTTCCCTATGTTCAACACAACTACAATAGATCCATACATAGCTCAACCAACCATAGCCCCTTTTAGGTGGGGTTGGGATTTCAACCATTGGATCCCATGGTTGTTGCACTACCCCTTGCATCAACATAGGCAGAATCGTCCCATTCTCAAATTGAAGCCGACAAAGCCACCCGAATCATTGAACAAATCTATCACATCAACCAACAGGTTTGGGATATTTTATAGAATTCCAATGCAAAGTACAAGCAGCACCATGATCAACACTGGGTGCCACACAAGTTTCAGGTGGGAGATAAAATTTGGTTTCACTTTGCAGAAAGAATGCCTTATAGGACCCCATCGAAAGCTTCGTCCACTCCGCTATGGACCTTACACCATCACCAAGGTTGTGGGTGACAATGCTTTTGAGCTTAACATTCCCCCCTTCCTTGGCTTTTACCCAGTGTTTAATGTGGATCTCCTTTGACCATACTTTCCACCATTATTGGACACCTCAGAGATAACAAAATAGTTGACACCGAGAGAGCTCAGCCTTGATTACATGGAACATGCATCCACTGATTAGATCATGGACACACAAGTTAAGGGCACTCACCAACATAAACTTCATCTTTATCGTGTTGTCAAAGTGGGGCAACTCCTGCACCAAGGAAAGTGGCTCGCCAAGGGCCAAATTCAACAAAAAAATCCTCATCTGATGGGGGAACTCAATGCACTGGATACCATTACTTCCCAAGGGGGGAGTATTGATTCAGCTGGATATTGGTGGCCACCCACATATTCCAACTGGCTCACATATAGTTTTCATTTTGGAAGTTTTTTCCTAGCTTGCCGGGTCTTAAATTTTCAGGGTTGTTTTGAGGCCCTAAACAACATTTTTTGGGCTCGCCACAGTCACATTGTAGGTGGAATCAAAGTGTTATGGAAACATGTGTATTCCTCAGATAGAAATTTCCAATGAGCTATCGTGCACCTAAAACAAAGATCGTATGCAAAAGTTATGACATCGGTAAGTTGATATTCCAACTTACCCCATCAGGGCCCACATGAATTTTGGTGCTTCATCTCCTAGGGTTAGGTTTTTTGACGTCCAGGGTTTTCTCATTATTTCTTGATGCTAAAAAGGCCTGGAGGCCTCATTGTAATGTGCTCAGGTGAATGCTTGTAGCTGCCACATCTCTTCTTAGAAATTAGCTACCACCATTCGAGCAAGCTTGTTTTCATTATGCATTTTACAGTTTCAACATATTTCTTTATTGAATAGAAGTCAAATTTCAATGTATCTATGTTATTGTTCACTGTATCTCCGTGTTAATATTATAGATATGTGTTTCATTTCGTTCCACTCATAAATATGGATCAATATGGATCCACTTTCCTCTATAAGAAGGGAATTTCAACGAGATAGGGATCAATTATTCTTGAATACCCCTTTCTTTCTCTTCCACTTCCATATTTCACACTCTTCTCCCTTCCATGATAGATTGTAGAGTTCATTAGAGACTTGGT
>ML835469.1:58207-68437 GCA_009831015.1 Picea engelmannii | reverse complement strand
TATCTAGCCTAGGGTTTGCTTCCGGAGGAATTCTCAGGTCAAGGTTAAGGTGCTCGGAGGGAGGCTTCGGCCTATGGTTGGGTGACGAAGGTATCGTCAATGGTAAAACGAGCACACCATCTTCTATATTCTAACAAGGAGGTTGTTCCATGTAGATTTATTCTTGCAAATATCCATGCAAGAAGGAGGATTTAACATCCATTTGATGGACCTCCCATTTATGTGAAGCGACAAGGACTGGAACAAGGAAGATGGAATTCATTTTGGCTACGGTGACAAAGGTTTCATTATAGTCAATGTCTTCAACTTGAGAGAATCCTTTGGTAACTAATCAGGCCTGGTGTCTTTCAACACTTCCATCTGATGCATACTTAGTTCTATACACCCATTTACAAATGACAAGTTTTCTTCATTTTGGAAGAGGTACAAGATCCCAAGTATCATTCATAATTAAAGAGTAATACTCTTCATTCATTGTTGTGTCCCAATCTAGATGGCCTGAAGCTTTTGCAAATGTGTCTAGATCATGAGTCTTTGAAAATTGAGCCAAGAGAGAAGAGGCTCGTTGGAACTATGAACGTGTTTGACATTGATGTAAAGGATTATCGGCAAGATCACCCTCAAGTTGAATGAACCCATTTGGGAAGCAGTGGTACTGGTGCAGGCTCATGTTCAATGGACTCATCTGGAGGAATTTGAGTAGGCGAAGGTGGATTTTCATCATTGTTGTCATCATATAAATAAGGAACCATGATAGGAACAGAAGATGGAACAAATGTCAAAGATGGCACAAACTCTAAATTAGGCTTGCAGGCTGAAGAGATTTTCAACAAATTTAACATCTCTTCTAATAATAATAGGGTGAGAAAAGAACATTGATGGTATGCCATATCCATAGAGAACCCTGAACACTTTACATCCACGTCATCCCTACGACTTCAATCTAGGAAATTTGTGATTGTTCAACTATTATGCCCTAAATGCATAGGCCTAAATCCACTAGCATGGGGGGATGGGGATCAACCATTAAACATTCTATATGAATACCCAAATTTAACCTTTTTCTTTTATGTATTTATTTTGTGCTTCTTGCTCTTCCCTAGTGTATTTTTGTCTATCTTCCTTTAGTATTTTATCGTATGTTTTGACAACTATTAGCTTGGTTTCATCACCCTAAAATAACCCACGTAGATGCTTCCTCACACTAGTATATGACATGTGTAGGCATGAAAAATTAGTGGTTTCATCACCTTTTCCCCCTTCCACCCTTGCCACATAGTTCCAAAGGGTGGTGCACTCTCTTAGTTTTTATTTTCATCATCAATGTCATTGTCATCATCCTCTTTATGCATTTATACTTCCTCCTCCATTGTAAGGGCCACCACCATACTCTACTTCTTCCTCATCGTTGATATTTCAATTTCCCCTCAACACCTTCATAATAAAATATCAGAAGCATAAACCACTCATCGATTATGTTTCTTGAATCTTGAGAATAATCTGCAATAGAATGAGGGAGAAAGAATAAGAAAGAATGGGAGAAGAGAACATTCAACATCAAAAACATACAAGTTTACAACACAATGGGAAACAAAACAAGCTAGAATGAACTTAGAGCATACTTTTTCATCTCTCCAACAATGATTGAACTTGAATATAACTAGTGGCATCTATAAATCTCCCCTCCAAGCTCTCACAAAAAATGGGGCCTAGAAAATCTTTTAGGCCTGCAAAATTGGAAGTGGAGAGTTAAGTGGTGGATCACTCATTTTTAGATAAAGGTAAGGGAGCAGGACACAATTTTCCAATTAGTTAACTAAACTTTGAATCATGGGTCCCCGGTCGAATGATACTTCGTAATGTTGGTTAGAAAAATGTTGCATTTTCTCAAATACTATTTTCTTTTTACATTACCCTTCACCTTAACAGCGAGTCACCTCCTTTACTGGTGATTAGTGGATTGTCAAGAAAACTGCCCCCTCCTCCCTCAAAATGCCTAGTTTAAGTTTCCATATCCGTCCCCCACTCTGACTACCTAAGACGGGTTCGATCCAGCCCATTATCTTCCTCAGAAAAGTTATTTAGTCAAAAAGGGGTGAAATAAACTTGGATGTGGTCCAAAGGGATTGAGTCGGGGTCTCTATGCTGAAAGAGGAGGTGTTCACTACGTGGAGGTGGATTCTAGGAAAGGGAAGAAGTTATGATAGCGAATTGAAGTGAGATTGAATTATGTTTCCCTTTCTATAAAAGCAGTCAATTGTCGTAGTTTTTCTTTCTTCCTAGCATAAGGAGTTTGCAAACATAGATGCATTATAGCAAAGAAATGTTCTTCCCTTACCTTAATAATGTCACACCACGTCTCAGGATGGAGTACAGTGCAGTATCGCGCCTCAGGATCAAACAGAGCAACACTAAGTCTAACAACCATAATAGAGAAGCACCAAACAAAGCAAAGAAAGCGTAGAAAGTAGCAAAGCAGGACTATAGAGTAGTGTAGAAAGAAATTGTATGTTGCTTCGAAGACTTTGCCAAATTCGAAAAATGTTTGGTGGGTGATAATGGCTCAGATATGGTCTGAGATATGGTCCCTAATCCGATGTCGTCATGATCCACGCAACCTCGGTCTCAGGGTTGTCTTGGGAGCCCTCCATGCAACCATGGCATCCATCATCTTGGGAGTTAATCCATGGATGTGCCATGATGTTATTTAATCCATGGATGCTCCACATGCATGTTGTTGATGTCTTCCATACTTGTGAGTCCATGGCATATGGGTATATCCATCCACTAACAGAGTCTTAATGACTCTGCAACAGGGTGGATATTGCTCACTATATGTGGAGTGATATTCAAGATATGAGAAGGGAGGCAAGATAACACAATTTATTCTCAACACGGGAAACCAAAAATGACCATGAAGGGTTCTCAAGCTAGAAGGGATGGCTATGATTTGGGATTTGATATGTGTCCACAAGTATGTTCAAAAGCTCAACGAACTCATAATGCAAGAAATCAAGGTTTTTCAATGTGGTCCGACCTTCATTGCGCAAAGCCACATTGTTTCCTTCAAGAAACCACATTATCAAGTCCAACTCAACGACCATGACTGGAGAAGCAACATTGCATGAAGCCCAAATGCAAGTTAATAGAATATATTCAAAAATAAAATGGAACATGCAAGTTATGCATAATTTCATCGTAAAAGATCATGATGTGACAAGAAAATAGCAGTATGACTATGCAAAAGAATGATATAAATTACAATTGCAGAAGCACTATATTTTTATTATCAATATCATGATTATTGTTATCCTTGTGAACTTAAATCAAAGCTATAATTACATAAATTTATTAAAAAAATCTTTATAAATTTTAGATAATAAATTCAAACATGCTTCTTCACTTAGTATAATATTCTAAAATAAAAATTAATGTAAATTAATAAGTTTAACTTAAAAAATTCGAACATATTCAAAATATATATATAATATTTTTCAATATAAAAATATGAAAAATTCAATTTAAAAATTATATATATATATATATATATATATATATATATATATATATATATATATATATACAACCTGAGTGGACTTAATGGTTAAGTATGTATATCTCTGTAGACTTTACCAGTGAAATTGTTGGGCGGAGGGGTCTCATACACCAATTAAGTGTCTGACTTAGTTGTAACCTTAAAAAATGGATTATTATTATTATTATTATTATTATTATTATTATATATATATATATATAAAATATGAAAAATTCAATTTAAAAGTTTGATCTAAGAATGTATATAACTTTTTCTATAAATTGATTGTTTTGAAGAGGAATGAGATGTCATAAAGATATTTATGAAATTTGATGAATACTAATCTCCATATTATCTAATTACATATAAATAAATAAATAACTATTTTTAGAAAACAATATCCTTTGTATTTTATATCCGTCTCCCTTAATCTTATAGATCCAGGTAAGAGTTAATTGAAGATCATTCACGAGTTTACGAGAATATTTTACAAATTTGACATTAAAAAAAAATATAAAAAATAACAAATAAATTTATAAAAAACATTGCACAGATAATTTAGAAAAATCTAAAAAATAATAAATAAATCTAAAAAAACATTACACAGAGAAAATTTAAAAGTTTAAAAAGTTAGATTCCATTTTTAAAAAGTTAAGAGATTCCATTTTTAAGAAGTTACATCTTTAATTTAATTACATATTCGTAGTTTCCAAATATCCATTGAGGTCAGAGTCAATCAAATATCAATCCTGGAACATTTTGTTCTTTTTCAATTTTATATACATTTTACCAGAATAAGGTTCTGAGAAATATCAGTCCATATATAAATATCAGTCCAAATAGTTCCCAGTTCTATAAATGGATTGTTTTGAGGATTGAAATATCATAAATATATTTATAAAATTTGATGGAGACTAAACTCACATGACCCACTTACATTCAAACAAAAGATAAATCTATTTAAAAAAAAAATAACATCCTTTATATTTTATATCCTTTTATCTTATATCTATTTTTTAAGGATCGAGCCGAGGTAAGAGTCAATCGAAGATCATTCTCGGTACATTTTGCTGTACAGAATTTACCTTATATATATAAAATAAATTCACATAAAATACATTTTACTTATATAATTTAGAAAATTATAGTAAGAGAATTTAGAAATTTAAAAATTTAAAAGATTTCATTTTTGAAAATCAATTAAGAATCTTCAAGGATTTTTGTTCCAATATTTTTTTTTTTAAATAAAAAGGGTAGTGCCTATTATATTACCAAAAAGGAAAATACAGTGTCCATTGTTACCGCCAGCTGTCCTGCCTGAGCAGGAAACCAGGACAGCTGGGCGTTTTGTGCCAGATGCAGACCAGTTATCAAGTTATACATGTGGGAGCCCTGCCCGAGGGAAACCAGGGCTATTAAGCTAGAGAGTTTTAAAACGGAGGCCATAACTAAACCAAAAAGTAACTGAACTTTCTAACTAAACTAGATAGCAGAAATAATCCTAACCAGGAGTTTCGTGCCTCTTCTGACGCCAGCCAGCCGGGAGCGAGTACGCCTGTGCGCACGTCGGGCATTGCTGCTTCGGAGAGCTTCTAGAGTAGGCTGCAAAAAGCATGTCCAGCCGTTGGTCCAACCTGGCTAGACGAAAAGCGTGGTCCTCCATCAGGTTCCGAAGCTCAAAGATGAGTGAGAGGTACCGAGAGTCCGAGGCTGGAGGCTGGTCCGGTTCCCCCCTGAGGTTGGGCGTTCGTGTGCTGGAGTCCTCCTCTGTGCGCTTCACCATTCCTGGAATGTCGTCGGGAGGGGCTTCTTCTTCCACAATGCATGGTGGGAAGAGGTCCCCCGCGATGGCAGCGTTGAGGTCCCACTGGGCTTTTCCTTGCGGTGTCTTTTTTACTTCGGCGCTGACGAGTGAGGGGAGGTGTTGTTGTGCCTCCTCCCAGCTAATTTCTTCTATGATCGCCATGGGTGGCGTCCTCGATCTGTGCTTGCGTCTGGCAGCAGCCAAAGCCAAAGCTCGTTCAAAATTGCGGATGTGTTTACGTCTAGACTCGGCCCTGTACCATGCTGCCCCTCTACGGGATTTCCCCCAGAGTCTGGGCATGGTTCGAGCTGTTAACTGTTCGGTTGTTTCTCTTACTGGTTGCAACGGAGGTTGGAAATTGAAATTGAGCAGAATGAACACTGCGAGGGTCCAATTCACCTCGCCTCTATTCATCCCTGCGATTACACACCGCTCTGTCGAGCCTACCGAGGCCATTAAGGCAGGGCTATTAGTGCACTGGCTCCGGGTACAATTCCCTCGCGCGAGAGGGCTCATCGACAAGGAGTGTCTGGTGCAGGCCATGGGCTAATAAGTGTTCGGAGGGCTCCCGCCGGTTGATGCCATAAATGGGCGTCCCAGCGAGCGTCCACTTGTTTGCTGATTTGCGCGTGTCACCCCATCCGGGGGATTTTTGTTCCAATATTAATATAAGTGTTAAAACTGATAAAATTAAGGTCATGATTATTAAATTCAATAAGATCACTTATGATACATTCGTATATGACAGCAACTTGGATTTTACACAAATATCTTGGAATTGATATTCACTACAAGCTCAACTAGAATTATAGCATTGAGAAAATGATTATGGGGGGACGAAAAGTTTATTTTGGACTTGAAAACAATTGTAAATCAAACCATCTTTGGATTTGGGATAAGAAGAAACTCCTCTTTGAGACTCTCGTTACATTTGTTATTCTTTATGGATGTGAGGTGTGTGGCTGTAGTATCTCTCGTGATTCTTGGAGAAAAATAGAATAAATACAAAATAATTGTATAACCTATAATCTCAAAATTTAAGGAAATAAGCCCTATCTCATCCTCCTCTTAGAAACAAGTCTCTCCCATTGACAGCATGGCTATGACTAAATACCTAATGTATAAGAACAAGTTAAACAACATCGATAACAAGAGGCTTCCTAAAATTGTTTCAAAATCGAGTCGTAACCTTCATTGACTCAAGTGAGAATGGCATAAAGATGTTCGGTCTTGGCTAAACTATTGAGGAATCATAGAAGACATCATTTTACAGAGTAAAGATACTATTAAAATTATCATCAAATTAAAATTTAAGGAGAAAATGTGGAGAAAAATGAAAATTGAAGTATTATAAGAATATAATCAACCATAATCTAGAAGATCAAAATTATCTATCTGTTTTGACAAGTGTAAAGAAAAAAATAAGCATTGCTAAGATAAGAACAAATTCTCACGAACTCCATAGTGAAACTAGGCTTTGATCAATTCCTAAAACGCCATGGAATGAAAGAGTGTGGCACTGAGAAGGTTGAAGATGAAAAGCATTTTCTCTTAGATTGTCCAGCCTATACCCAGATTAAAACTCATTTTCAAAATATTTGTCACACTACCAACCTTCCTAACCTCTTAACTCAACAAAACTATGGTGATTTTGGAAAGCTTCTCTTAATGCTTATCGCGCACATAAACAAAATACTAAGAATAGCAAGTAATCACTTCCCTCTTAAGATCCGATAGACCAATTCAATCTTAGTGGACGTTAATCATCATCATCATAATCATAATCATAATCATCCATATATTACCAATATAACATTTTGTTAGAAAACAATGGTTCCAATTACACTATTATATTCACTCTTCGTGTATTAGACTCTTAAGTGTATTAGACTCTTAAAAGATCTTTCAGACCTGCAGAATTGGAAGTGGAGAGTCGAGTGGTGGATCACTCGTTATTAAATAAAGGTAAGGGAGCTAGACACGGTTTTCCATTTCATTAATGGAACTCTGAAACACGAGTCCCCGATCGAATGATACTTCGTAAACTTGGTTAGAAAAAAGTTGCATTTTCTCAAATACTATTTTTTCTTTCGCCTTTTCTTTCGCCTTAACGACGAGTAGCCTCCTTTACTAGTGATTAGTGAATTGTCAAGTAAACTGCACCTCACCCCTCAAAATGCCTAGTTTAAGCTGCCCTGTCCGCCCCCCTCCCTGGCTAGCAAGACAGGCTCGATCCAACCCATTATCTGCCTCGGAAAAGTTAGTCAGTCAAAAAGGGGCGAAAGAAACTCGGCTGTGGTCCAAAGGGATTGGGTTGGATCGCTACGCTGAAAGAGAAGAGGTGTCCAATGCGTGGAGGCGAATTCGGGAAGGCAAATTGGAGTAAGATTGACGTCTGTTTCGCTTTCTCTAAAAGTAATCAACTGTCATAGCTTTGCTTTATTCCTAGCATAAGGAGTTTGCAAACATTCTGCCCTTACTTGGGGCAGACAAGAAGTTCCCTTTGTGATAGCTAACCCTCAAACAAAACACAAGCCAAGAGAGTTTGGGGGCATATATAAGAGGAGAGACTATCGACAAGTGTCCAAAATGAAGAGAGATTCACTCCTTTACAAACAACTTTTAATCATAGGTTTTTTTCCCCTCAACATACGATGGCTTAAACACGTGTAAGCAAATAGCATGATTCTGAAAACAGTTTGATTGATCAAAGAGCTCCTGATCAACGCAGATTTGGACTATATATGGAAGATTAGTGGCGCCCACGAATTCTCACGCTGGGATCTGATGGCTGTGACAAGAGATTTTTCGGTTGACTATGTGATTCTATTTTCAGTTTGACAGCAAGCCCAGGTGGTTCCCACAGGAGGCACTAATTTATTCAATTTATCGGAAGTTTTGGTTTGTATGCGAAGTGTTTGATAAAAGTTTGGAGCTAGAAATTAGTACAGAATACATCAGGCGAACATTTTGCTGCAGGCGAACATTGTGTGTATATCATTGTGCATGGGAACATTGTATGGAATGGGTCAGTTTCGGCTTGCGACATTTTCTGAGTGGGCCCAGCAGTGGACCGGATCTTAAATTTGCAAAGATAGTCGTTGTATATGTGGGTGTGTGTTATATTCAACCTAAATTCAGCGTATTTATCTAGGGTTGATGTGATCAGACTCCACCTCGAAGGGGTTGATCTTGAGGGACAGTGGGACAGGGACAGTGGGCAGGGACAGTAGGCTAATAGAGGACAGGGACAGTGGTCTAACAGAGGACAGGGACAGTGGGCAGAGCAACAAGTTTTCAGTGATTAGACCAACAGATATTGAAGGGTTAAGCATAAAACAAAGGGTCAGTTTTGGGCAGAGACTTTGATTTCCCTTAATATCATCACGATAATGGGACAAGAAACTTTAGAACCTGTGGAAACAAATGATATAGGGCAAGTGAAAATTGTCTCATTAGCCAAAGCTGGGAAGTGGGTTTGGGTTAATGCTAAACAGTATTGGGACATTCTAAAACGGAAACTAGCTCGTCTAAAATGGGAGCAGACAAGGAAAAAAAGGTCTCAAAGGGAAAGTACTTGGGTCCTTCGCAAGAAACAACATTCAAACAAGTCCTCTTTGCAAACAGAGGGCAACAAGTCCAAAGGAAAAGGAAAAGGAAAAGTCATTGATGATTATGCCTTATATAGTCCCACATCCACACCTCTCACCTGGTCATCTGATCTTTATGTGAGAGAACTGTTAAAGGTAAAAGAGAGGTTGAAAGTAGTAGAAGCTAAATAGTTGGAAAGAGATTGTACAATCCATAAAATAACAGCTGAAAACTAGGCTTTAGCAGAAAGCAACAAAGTTCTGAAGGAGCAAGTGTCATTGTTACAGGAAGCTCTCCAAATAGGGAAAACAGAATGGAAAGTAGAAGTGCAAAACATGAAAAAAATTGCAGTGGAGAATACAGAGGTGATGAATGCGAAACCATCTCAGGATAAGGGGAAAGTAGTTACCCAAATAGACAACAATGAAGAGACATCAAGAGAAGAGAGGAAAGGAGATTCTGCAAAACTCTCCAAAACTTGGGTTCAAGTTATTAGTGATTCTGCCAAGAGAGAAGGAGAAACAAACACTCAGGTTGACAACATGCAAGATAGAGAAAGCAAGGAAAGACAGGATAGAGCAACAAACATAATTATTAAGGGGGTGAAAAATTATGGGAAAAATGAATGTACTCTTGACCTTGCAAGAGACTTCTTGAAAGACAAGCTCCAATGGCAAGGTCAAATATGTCAAGCATGGAGAGTAGGTAAGCCTAACGGTGAGAGAGCTAGGCCCATAAAAGTCATCATGCCCAACTTGCGTGATAAAGATACCATTCTAAGCAAGAAGCATTTCTTGAGGGGTTCTCGATTTTTTCTAGAAGAAGACTTAACTGTAAGACAACAAGAGGAAAGGAGGGATGAAATGACAAAAGTTAGGGCAGCAAGAGATGAGGGAAAAAGAGCATGGATTTATAAAGGTAAAGTTGTGATAGCGCAATTTGGACCTCCTTCCAAAACAAGGCAGCAAAATGATAACAAAGAAGAGGCAACAAACTCTTCAGCAAGAAATGAGGAAGCAAGGTCAGTAAGGGCAAGCAGGGACAAAGACTCAAATGTGAGTCTTGCATGTCAAAACAAATAGCAATCAAGTTGTAACCAGGTTTCCTTAAGATTAGTTTGTTGGAACTGCAGGGGTTACCCATGGAGACAAGAACCTAGGTGTTGAAATAATGTAACTGCGAAGAGCATTCTTATTATTTTGTTATTGGATTAAATCCCCATTGTGGATTAATCATGTTATTATTATTATTGGATTAAATCCCCATTGAGGATTAATCATGTCATTATAATTATTATTGT
>ML835469.1:20140-49663 GCA_009831015.1 Picea engelmannii | reverse complement strand
TTGGAGTTGTGAGGTGTTTTGGTGTGCAGCTGAGAGTTATTTTGCCTTACTAATGCTATTTAAAGAGGTCCCTGCCCCCTCCATTTCACTCACTCTCCTTTATCTTTCATTTTCATCCTTTTACTTAGATTTTTAACATTAGCATTAATTGTTTTAGGATGTTTGAGAGTGGTTCCAACCTCATTGGACTTCATATGGAGAAAGTAGAATTTTAGGTCTCATTCAAAATTCAGCAGACTTAACAATTTTCAGGATTTCAAGATTGGCAAGATTGCAATGTTTCCACTGGATTCTATCATGTATGAGGGTATGGAACTAACATTTAATCAAGAGAACCAAGCCCTTTATGTACCCCGATGTTGGTGGCATTGATTGTTGAACTCTTTTGTCACTACCCCACTAAAAATGTACCCTTCACTCAAGTATAAACTCTTCTATTGAGCTTTTCTCTTTGTCGTCGTGTCAGGTGACTTAGTGGTGTATGTGCACACCAACCTCCGTCTTATATACATGCAGAGAGAAGAGTGGTTGAAGGGAAAGACAAAGATGTGGGATGTGTTTCCTAATGATATGGGTTTGAACAACAGTGTTGAATTGGCATTAGCCAACTTGGATCTTAATAAACTAATTCTAGAGCCAGTCACTTTTGATGATGGTGATCCTCTTAAGGGGTCATCCTCAAGAGTCCACATCAACAAATGCACAGATTGCATTGGATATAGGGGAGGAGGAGGACAAGGATGAAGGAGAGAGCAGTGGTAGTGATGTCAATCTTAACAATTATGACATGGAGGACTACTGACAGTCGCGACTCATGACCTATGAGATTCTTCCATCTACGGTTCTAGTATCTACCCTATGGCTATTTTGTATTTGTCATTGGCATTCGCACCTATAGTATAAATGACTCTAACTCACTGTCTATCTACATTGTAATACATTTTGATTTTGATGACTTAATGAGATTGAAAATACTTTCTTGTGTTCAGTGTTTGTCATTTGATCATCATTGATGTTACAATGCAGTATGTTACATATTTTGTATCATGTAAATCTTCTAGTTTCTAACAAAATATGAATCTTTATGTCTAGATTTCATTTTTGTATGTGTAATTTAAAAAAAAATCGTGTATATATATATATATATATATATATATATATATATATATATATATATAATGTCCTCCGTTTACTAGGGTCGCCATGCCCGTGTCTGTGGGTCACCGTGCTCGTGTCAGATACTTGTATTTCCGTGTCCTCCATGTCCCATGTCCACGTGTCAGGTGACTTAGTAGAAATCCACAATTACTCATCATGCTACATTTCCAAAGTTATTCCAAAGTTACTCATCATAAATTTTATGTGTAGGCAATTTCAAAATCTGCTACTCAGTTTTTATCCAGAAAACTTTCTAGCATGATAAATATAGCATAAGAAAACTTTCTAGCATGATAAATATAGCATAAATATAGTTAATATAAAAGCATGATAAATATAATTAATATAGAAGGAATAAACACTGGCTGCTTAAGACAATTAAATAAAAGGCAAACCTGTTTTCATTGGCAAATAGTAAATCTTGAGAAAGTAGGTAAGAGTATAATGATGATCAACTGCCCAAACATAGGCAATAATCCTGCTAAATGAATAACTCCTCGTGATTTTAGACAAAAGGATTTGAATCTAAGAATGAGATTTAAGTAATATGAAGACTCATTAATCCTGATATACCAGATACCTATAAACAAATAAGTTATTTCGTCATCAATATAAAACCAAGGATTTGAATCTAAGAATGAGATTTAAGTAATATAAAGACTCATTAATCCTGACATTCCAGATACCTATAAACAAACAAGCTATTTCTTCATCAATATAAAACCAAGACAAAACCCATGTCCTACAAAATTGATGGGTTAGATCATTATATGCCCTCGGAATCATAAACCTCTGAGGAAAATAATAGTTTTCACTCTCCAACAACATAAAATGCTCTGAGATGCTATTACATCAATCTTCTTCCTCAATAATCTTAGTTCCCAATCCAGTGAGACCTTCAGGAGGCACCTCGGCCACCGTAACAATCGAATAGAGCTCATCCTTGGCATCTTCTTCATCGTTGCGCTTCCTAGAGATTCGAACCCTCATCCTCCTGGGCACGCTCCTGATGCCCCTGCTCCATACGGCCTTGTTAAGCTTCACATCGAGCCTCACGTCAGTGGTTCCCATAGCCTTCTGGGCAAATTTCCTGATCTCTTTAACGGCCTTTGGAGCCATTTTTTTAAAAGTGCTGCACATGAAAATCCCGCGAATGAATTCCTAAAAAAGTCGAAAATCTATCAACCCTAAACCTAAACTTGAAAATTTCTCAAATGGATGCGAGAATCACGAAACTTTCTAAAAGATGGTTATGAGAAAATTTATGCGAAAAAATCAAAATCATGAACGGGTCGAACGAGAAAACTGTCATATGGGAAGACATGTTGATGAATTTTAGGGTTTAATGTACCAGCCATGGAGGCGCCTGTGAAGATTGATGGTGTACTCCCTCGTCGCCACCTCGTTCCTGCGGCTCTTGCCCTTCTCCACCATCGCTGCACCTGCTCGCTTCCTCTTCCTCAAATCCGCTTTGCTTCGACTCTGTTCTCGGGTTCTTGCGTTTCCAAAATCTTCACAAAGGTCACGAGAAATTATCTGTATTCTTTTTATATTATTGAATGACTAGGGTTTGAAGTGCCATATTCTATTACTGTGAAAACTATGTAAGTTATTATTTTCTCATTATTGCAATTGGGTAAGATATTTTGATAATTTTTCGAAAATTGTGAAATGATTTTTGTTTATTTATTATATAAAATTTTGAAAATATTATTTTGCATCTTTATTTGATTATTAATTAATTTTGTTATTATTTTTAATTAGTTAAGAGTTTTATTTTTGGGCCTAGGAAAATAGTTTGATTATTCATAACACAAAGGTATTTAACCAAAGTGAAACTCTATTTTCTTATAAACATTTGAATTATTTTAAGTGGTTCGATTTTCTTTCAATAATAGTAATGAGTAAACTTACATTCATGGATAATATTATGATGTGTATTTTCATTATTAATTAATGAAGATATGAAGGAATGGAATGGATCTAGTGGCATGACATTGCTTATTTTTACGGATATGTTGATTAAAAGAGTAGAAATCACTTATAATTTAAGCATGAGTGACTTAAATTAGTTATTTTTTTCAAAGAAAATTGTGTGGGGAAATCTAATGGATGTTTTTATATATTAGTGGATAGGCATCTCTAATAAAGAAAATATTCAAAAAATTATTTAAATTGTTAAAGCCCATCTATCAAGGTTGTTATCTGAAATTACTTTATTTTAGCATAATTTAGAGTAGTAAATCTACCCTCTTATCTTCAAAATGCATATTAAATCACTTAACAATTTTAGAGCTATGTTATATCAAATTAGCATCAAGAACACACTCTAGAAAATACCCAATCAAGAAGACAATACAAACTGAAAATCAAATGTGCGAGTACAAAAGGAAAGATAATACAAACTAAAAATCAAATATGCGAGTACAAAAGAATTAGATAGCATAAACACTTCATTAATATGTATGATATGAAGTACATGTACACACCAACAAGTTATCATATGTTGGTACAATTTCAAGCTCTCCAACCCTAGCTAGGGAACCCATGTAAACCATGGCCTTCTCCACCAAAGATCCTCCTTGGCACTTACACTTGTACCCCACAAATGTAAAGGAATCTCATTCTCTCTCCTCCTTTACTAGCATATTGTAATATCCCCTTCTCATTAACACAAGAGCTCAAGGACATAGTAGTCTAGCTACCCCTTTAGACTACGGGCCAAGTCAAATAAGGGGAAGGAAAATATGGTTGTCACTAGGAGACCTAAAGTTATATTATTAAAGTGACATAAGTAAAAGGGCTAAGTAATTTGAAGGACGTAAAGGAGAATTAAATCAAAACCTTAGCAAATGGGGAAAAGTAACTCTGACACATTAGAAAAAGGAGGTATAAAAGAAAGAGGAGGGCACCTCTCTCCTCATCTTGATATCATTATTCTCGTGTACTCTTAAGCTAGACAGCGTACATTTTGAGGGTTTTGAGTGAACAAACCCTAGAAACTAGCAAGGAGGTGAAATATTCCTCTGTTCCTAGTTCAAGCTTAGCCAAGGAGGTGAAAGATTCCTCTGTTCCTAGTTCAAGCTTAGCCAAGGAGGTGAAAGATCCTTCCCTCACCATTATAATCCAGTCACAGGTATTCAACATGCAATATTTGAAGTTTTTTGTGTAGATATGGAGGGTTTTCCAATAGCAGGGTGCACCATTGGAAGAGAAGAAGCTCGATTTTCTTGGAGGAGACTTGATCTGCACTTTTGCACTATTGGAGGTCTATTGCTAGGGTCATATCGCCCTTTTGCAGCTTATACTACAAGGTTTTTCCTCTTGGATGATTTTTATTAGCTTGGGTCAAGTTTCTGAAGGAGGGTGCAACTCCCATTGAGGAGACTTGTAGATTTGAAGGAGGGCTTGGGGGTTTTCACTCAAACTTGGATCCATCCTGCTCTCTAGCCCATGATCTACATTTTAAGAGTATTTTGGTGTTGTTTGGAGGTCATTTACTAGGGGGCCAAAATATTGAGCATATCCAGCCAGTCAAGGTTGTACCAGTGCCAGATCCAACCATCCAGGCCTGTACCAGCAGAGATTTTAAGGATTCCAGTCATTAAGGGAAATAAATTAATCGTGTAACAAGCTATATTCAGTGGGTGAAGGCCAAGAGCCTCTATATCTTCTCTATTGTACCAGATCTACATATCCATATATGAGGATCTTTTTTAATATTAAATAAAGGTCATATCTGAAGCTTATTGTGTTGTTTGTGTCTTTCTTTCCTTGCACAGTGTTCAAATCTTGTTGTTATGTCTTCAATGCAATAAAATCCAAGAAAAACTCTTCAACACATCTTTCTGTAATCACAACCTGCAAAAATCAAACAACAACAAGAAACAACAAACCCTAGTTCCTGGTCGAAATCGCTAAGGAACATTATAGTGGTATTAGAGTGAATTTCCTTCGCCAGCCTATGCAAAATAACAGATGACTAGAAGAAGAGATTTGGGGGGGCAGCCAGTAACAGGTAATCCAGAAGAGGAAGAACATGAAGTCGGTATGGGAGAGACACATGAAACAGAGAATGTTACCTATGAAGAGACTGGAATTTTGGCAGATAAAGTAGCCCAAACAATGAAGAATGTACTTCAAAGCGACCAAGAAACTATGCAGCACACTCTTACAGGAATGCAGAACCACCTATCTTTGGGACAGGTCGAGCTCAAATTATCTCTTACTAATTTTCAAAAGGGAGAAGATAGAATGATAGCCTTGTTGGAGGAACAGAGTAAACGTCAAGGTATTCTTTATCAGTTTCTAATGGAGCAGAGGTATGGCAAAGACCCACCCTTATTTGGTGGAAATCATGAAGCTAGTGGATCTCGTGGAGGTAATGGGAATCATGAGGAATCCATACATAGAGGTCAGATGGAGGAGCATTGATCCAATGACAGAGGGTCGATTCCTTCTCACACAATCAGTAGGACCACCCCTATGTTGTACGTGCCTACCTTCCTAGATACACAAAGGAGGGATGTTAATGCCTTGGATTCAGAAAGTCTTGGTGATGAGTGAGAAACTGCATAAAGGGAATACAATGCCATGAGCATAGGATTCAGGAGACAGGTTTATATGGGAGAGTATTTCCACTTGAAGATGAAAAGGAGATCCAAGGAGCGCTACAGATGTGTTAGTGAGCTTGGACGAAGGGCTAGGAGAATGGAGCTACCCACTTTTAATGGATCGGATCACATCCGGGTTACAACATGAGTGCAAAATATGGATGCTTACCTCCAATTGAATCCTATGGAGGAAAGGGAAGCTATCAAATTTGCAACTATGTATCTGATGGGGAAAGCACATGAATGGTAGTTCCATGGAATAACTACCTTGGGCCATGGGCACATAACTTCTTATCAAAAATTATCTCAAAGGCTCATTGACAGATTTGATAAGAGAGACCCAAATCGTCATTTCAGGGAGCTTACACAACTTAAGAAAACAAGTTCAGTTGAGGCCTTTATTGAATAGTTTTAAAGAGTGTCAATGATGGTTTCGGATGTGGCAGAATCTAGATTGTTTATGTTGTTTATAAATGGATTGACATAACCAGTGAGAGGGTGGGTTAAGGCTTTCAAGCCTATAACCTTACAGGATGTCATTGAGCGCACGAGGGATTTAGTTGGAGCAGCCAATAAAAACAGATTTACACCTAATCCACCTATTATTCCAAGAGGTCGTGACACTAGACCAATGGACAGAGGCAAGGGAAAGTTAGATGAAGCTATAAGAAGATATCTAAGAAGTAAGCAATTGTGTTACACTTGCAAGGACCCTTGGCAGCTAGGACATAGATGTCTAGGCAAAGGAAAAATCCACTACATTGAGGTGATGTATTACAGTGATGAGGAGGCAGATGATGAAGATGATGGAGCTATCCATACTATGCAAGCAAACCTCAAGGAGGAAGAAGAAACCTTGCAAGCGCAAGGTCATGAGGCGCCTTTACCCCCATATATAGGACTTAAAAAGATCACTATTACTTCTATGAGTGGGGTGCCCAAATTTAACACCTTCAGAATAAAAGGAGTTGTTTAGGGACAAAGGGAAACAATATTGATCGATGGAGGAGCTTCCCATAACTTTATTGATATAGCCATGGTGGAAACGAGACATCTACCCACAATAGAGTTTGAAGGTGTCTTGGTTGAGGTAGCAGGGGGTCGTACCATATCTTGTGACAGGTACATTCCACAAATGAGCTTGACTTTAGGCCGATACACCTTAACACAATATTTTTATGTGGTTGACATTTTTGACACCAATATCATCCTAGGTGTGCAGTGGCTTAGCACTTTGGGGCCAATTACGACCAACTACAAAACAATGGAGATGTCCTTCAACACATAGGAAGGAAGGAGAATCACACTTAAGGGGATGACAGGGAATTCACCAAGGATGGTGACATCCAAGAAGATGCATGCCATATTTAGGTGAGAGGATATAGGTTATGCATCTGAATGCTTTATTATGGATACTAATAACAAGACAAACAATCCATACCCCCCAGATATACAAAAAATCCTTCACAAGCACAAAAGAGCCTTTGAGCCTATTCCTCCAGGGAAACCACCAGATAGAGGGTTTGAGCATATTATAGAATTGTAAGAAGGGGTAAAACCAGTCATCACCACACCCTTCAAGAACCCAAAGAAGAATAAAGATGAGATAGAGAGTGCCATCAAAGAATTGTTAGCTATGGGACATATCAGGCCAAGTTCAAGTCCCTTTGCATCCTCTGTTGTGTTGGTAAAAAAGAAGGATGGAACCATGCACATATGCATAGACTACCGAGCATTGAACAAAATAAACATTAAGAATAGGTACCCCATTCCTCGGATTGATGAACCATTGGATGAGCTTCATGGTGCAGTTTAATTCACTGAGATAGATCTAGGCTCAGGCTATCATCATATCAGGATGAGAGAGAAAGATGTACATAAAACTTCTTTCAGATGTAACTTCGACCACTATGAGTTTCTTGTGATGCCTTTCGGCCTCACTAATGTTCTTGCCACCTTTGATTCATGTGTGAACCATGTGTTCAATAAGAAGCTAAGGAAAAACTTGATTGTCTTCTCTGATGACTTATTGATATATAGCAAGATGTGGGAGGACCATTTAAGGCATGTGGATGAAATTATGGGTATCATGGAGGAACAATCCTTATATGCTAAAGAATCTAAATGTGAGATTGGTATGACCAAGGTTTTATACTTAGGACATATTATTGGGGCAAAGGGAGTGCATGTTCATCAAGAAAAAATACAAGCTATCATCAATTGGCCTACTCCAAGGACACTCACATAACTCAAAGGGTTCCTTGGTATTTGCAGCTACTACATAAAGTTTGTCAAGGGATTCTCCCAGATTTGTGCTCCTATGACAGAATTAACTAGAAAAGGGGCTTTTGTTTGGAGTGATGAAGCACAAGTCACGTTTGAAAAAATGAAGAAGGTTATGAGTACTTGCTCGGTACTTTCCTTACCTGATTTTTCTCAACCTTTCATATTAGAATGTGATGCATCAGGAGAGGGAGTAGGGGTTGTCCTTATGCAGAATATGCATCCTATTGCCTATGAGAGTCATAAGTTGAGAGGCCCTTAGTTTCTCTACACAATCTACGACAAAGAAATGTTGGCCATAATGCATGATTTGTCCAAATTTAGACAGTATTTGGTTGGAGTGAAATTTGTAGTAAGAATTGACCACAATATCCTCAAGTACTTTTTATCTCAGAAGGACTTGAATGAAAGACAACAAAAGTGGGTAAGCAAGATTCAAGCTTACAATTTTGATATTGAATATGTCAAAGGCAAGAATAATTTAGTTGTGGATGTCTTATCAAGAAGACCTTCGTCATACTCTATGACAGAAATATTAGTAGATTGGAAATCACGGTTGTTGGTGGAATACTCAAAAAACAAGTTTGCATGTGAGTTGATGGATGGGAAACTACAGGATGACAGATACAAGGTCACAAATGACATCATTTATTACAAAGGAAGGGTCTATTTGGTACCAGAATCTACATTCAAAAGAAAGGTACTTCAAGCCTTCCATGATGCACCAATGACAGGACATCAAGGGTTCCTTAAAACATACAGACAGCTAAGAGAAAGGTTCTCTTGGAAATGACTCAAAGGGGACATCATGCAATGTATCAAGGAATGTGATACTTGCCAACAAAATAAAGATGAACACTCTCATCCAGTAGGACTCTTACAACCCCTTCCAATACCAGAAAATAAATGGGCAGGTATCGCAATGGATTTTATCACAGGTCTTCCTAGAGCACAAGGTAAGGACTGCATATTTGTAGTTGTGGATCGGCTGACCAAGTTCAATCATTTCTTTGCCATCTCCATGGACTACAACGCATCACAAGTGGTTGAGTTATTCTTCAGAGAGGTATTTAGGATGCATGGCTTACCTAAAACCATTGTTAGTGACAATGTTATAGCCCTAAAATGCCCTACTCATGCATACTTGGCCTTGGCCATCTTACTTGCATATTTTGCCAACGCATTGCTGAGAAGCTCTTCTTAAAAAACCATTTTTTGGAAGATGTACATGCCCTACACCATTACAGCCCATGTACATACACCTGTTGCACCACTGCAACTCACGTACATACGCTTGTTGCACCATTACAGCCCGCGTATGCTTGCAAAAGTTGCAAAAAATAAAAATTTGCAAGGAATTCGTTTAAATTCATGAGCTATTGGATTTTTCCCAACTAATCCACCTGTTATAGCCCGTCACCCAACTTAATAACCATCCTTTTGTCATATAAAAGGAGGTGTTGGGGTCTCATTTCACATCCAAGCATAAGAACAATGAAACTCTGCCCAATTTCACTTCCCTCCTTGCCCAAGATATTGTTGTCTTTTGCGAGATATTGCCTCAGCATTCCCTCATCAGCCCCTTCTTCCTCCATTCAACCCATTCCCTTCCATTGAGGTGATCAAAAGGTTAAGAGAAGAATTCCATTCAAGGTGCACTTGGAGCATGGGAAAGAGGAGCCTGGACCAGGTTCGCGAAATGGTGGCCAACACAAATTGTAAGGTATAATCTTTGTATGATGAATAAAAGAATCACATTTTCATGTCCCAAATGCTGGTGTTTTGAGTATATTTATTGATTTATACTTAACATTTTATATCTAACCCTAACTCATGGATAGAATAGCATGCTTGTAGGTCTTGTTTTCCTATCTTTGGATGCAGGTCAGCCTTGGGAGGAGATGTGCAATCAGTGGAAATTCCAAGCTTGAGGATACCATCACCAGACGTGGGATCAAAGGTCTAGGTACCCGATCTCTTCTCTCATTTGCTTTCTTTACATTAGTTTTGGTTTGTTTGGGGTAGATTAGAATTGATTTACTTTTAAACAGTTAGTCACTATGTCTACATCTTGAACCCTGGTGTAGTTAAAGGGGGTTTTTTACCGCTAGCAGACATGGAAAAAAAGGTTCATGAGTATATTTTGGTAGGAACTATTCATATTGGTGGGCACTGATTTGACTCTTAGCACTAGCTATCATCCCCAAATTGATAGGAAAACCGAAATTGTGATCAAATGGATAGAGGGTTACCTAAGAAATTATGTGGTAGGACATCAAAAATCTTGGGTCAAATGGTTTTACTTGGGGGAGTATTGTTACAATACCACCTACCACATGTCCATTGGCATGTCCCCCTTTAAATATCTATACAATTATGAGCCTCTTACTTTTGAGGAGATTGCATTCGGGGAGAGAAAGGCTCCTATGGAAAAGGAGTGGATCCAGGTTAATCAGGACATCATCCGAGAACTCAAGGATGATTGGTGCCTATTTGCATATAACTAACAAGGATGATTGGTGCATGTTTGCATATAACTAGCAAGGATGATTAGAAAAAAGAGGTATAAAAGAAAGAGGAGGGTGCCTCTCTCCTCATCTTGATATCATTATTCTCTTGTACTCTTGAGCTAGACAACTTGCGTTTTGAGGATTTTTAGTGAACAAACCCTAGAAACTAGCAAGGAGGTGAAAGATTCCTTTGTTCCTGGTTCAAGCTTGGCCAAGGAGGTGAAAGATCCCTCCCTCACCATTCTAATCCAGTCACATGTATCAACATGCAATATTTGGAGTTTGTTGTACAAATATGGAGGGTTTTCCAGCAATAGGGTGCACCATTAGAAGAGAAGAAGCTTGATTTGCTTGGAGGAGACTTGATCTGCACTTCTACACTATTGGAGGTCTATTGTTAGGGTCATCCCTTTTGCAGCTTATACTACAAGGTTTTTCCTCTTGGATGATTTTTATTAGCTTGGGTCGAGTTTCTGAAGGAGGGTGCAATTCCCATTGAGGAGACTCATAGATTTGAAGGAGGGTTGGGGGTTTTCACTCAAACTTGGATCCATCCTGCTCTCTAGCCCCTGATCTACATTTTGAGAGTATTTTGGTGTTTTTTGGAGGTCATTTACTAGGGGAGCAAAATATTGAGCATATCCAGCCATCTAGTGCCAGATCCAACCATCCAGGGCTGTACCAGTAGAGATCTGAAGGATTCTAGTCATGAAGGGAAAGAAATTAATCTTGTAACAAACTATATTCAATGGGTGAAGGCTAAGAGCCTCTATATCTTCTCTATTGTACTAGATCTATGGATTCATGTATGAGGATCTCTTCTAATATTAAATACAGGTCAGATCTGAAGCTTATTGTCTTGTTTGTGTCTTTGTTTCCTTGCACAATGTTCAAATCTTGTTGTTATGTCTTCAATGCAATAAAATATAAGAAAAACTCTTTAACACATTTTTATGTAATCACGACCTGCAAAAATCGAACAACAAGCAACAACAAACCCTAGTTCCTGGCCGAAATTGTTAAGGAACATTACAACATATCAAGTGACAATGTTATCTTTGCTTCCCTAGGGTTTATCCCAAACCCTAACTCCTTTTTCTCCACAGGGAAAAACCCTAACCTTAGAATTTCCCATGAATACTCCAAGAAATCCAATTCTCCAAGACAAAAAAAGTAGTACAAAGAAGAGAACACAAGAGAGAGAGGCTAGAAATCCACTCCTCATATCTCTAATCCAAGTGTGTGAATGAATAAATTAAAGGACTCTCTCCTTCCTCTATTTATATGAGAGGTAAGGGAATTCTACAATACAAAGTGGACCTACTCCACCAAAGCACCCTAACTCTAAAGTAGGCTCACACATGTGAACAATCCACTCCAAAAGACACATGTAAAGCTCCAAGGTGATGTCATCCAACAAGTGAGACTCCAAGGCATGAACACTCCACCTCCTCAAGCATCTAAAGCTCCAATGCTCCTCATAAGCCATGTGCTCCTCTAGGTCCACCCCATGTACATGATCACTCCCTCAACATAAGCATCTTCGAGTTAAGTACATGCCTTAATGCAAGCAATCCAAGTGTTCCCATGCCATCTAGGCCTCAATGCCCTCCTCAAGAATGCCCAACACTCCTCGTGTAATGCAAGGCATCATCTCAAGCAAGCAACCAACCTCCATGTGTGCGTCACATGAAGAAGCCACCAATATTGTCTAGGACTCCAATGCTCCAAGGAAGAATACCACATAGGCACTCATACAGATCTAGCAATCAATGAGTAAGCCATCTCCATGTGCATATCCATCACAACCCAACCAAGGGTCATCCATACACCATGCATCTCACGTCACATGAAGCACCCCCAAACATGGTGTATACACTTTCTGAGTAACCTTGAAAGCTAATAGTGCCCAATGTGGACTATAACCACCCACAAAGGGTGAGTCCCAAATGACATTAATTACCACTAAAGAGCCACTAAATTAGGCTTAGCCACCATTACTTCAACATTCCCCATTAAGCTTGACTTAGGGTTTTTAATGAAAACCATTTAAGACTAGTGCATGTCAATAATTAAAGGTGTTGGTTGGCAAACAAATCATGTATTTGAAAAAGTAAAGATTGCATTCCAACATCTCCCTCTAAATTGCACTTGGGAAGAACGTGGTAAAGAAAGTGTTGGTCAAATAAACATGACAATGATTCCCCTTTAACCCTAATTTTGACCTAACTTTAAGGAGGTTTGACCAAAAGTTTGGTGTACTCAGAATGCCAGTGAAATAGAACTATAATCTCATCTTGATAAGGGGTAGTCCAAATATTTTATCAAATCTCAAGAAAGTTAAGATTTATAAAAATAGAAATTTCGAGAATTGGAATACTGAAAATCAAGATTTTCAATCTTGAAGCTCTGATCTCACCCTTTTAGAGCTTCACCTGTGCATGCACATGGAAAGTGATTCATGTGAACTATGTGCATGGGAAACCTGCTAAACTTTGAAAATACAAACCGATGCACCGATTAATGTGTCCCCTAGAATAAACAAACATCTAATTTTGATCTCCAAAATAACACACGCTTTGGAACAAGGCTCTAAAAAAGGTACTCACTAGTTTGTTATGTTGAATTGATTAATATGGACTCCGAAGAAGTTCATCTTAATCCAAGAATGTACTCATGAACATGTTGGATTTTAACATTGAATATGCCCAGGGAAAATTCATTGTTAATACAACCATAAGAAAAAAGGGCCCACGAGGCATTACACCTGAATCATTGGCAATGTTAGTACCAAAGTGAGAGAGGATACTATTATATCAACCAATGGACATTCCATAGATAACAATCAAAAGGAATGAGGCTTGACAAGGTATGACACTAAAATTTGTGACAATGTCAGTACCAAAGTAAGTGAGGATGTAATCACATCAACCCAAGGACTTACACCCTAAAGGAAACTATCTTGTGTGTTGGTGGTCGATGTTTTGGGCTATTTATTATAGGTTGCTAGGACTTAAAGAAAAATCAAGGTATTCCTCTTCCTAGTAACTGTGAGGTAGTTAACAATCACTTTGTGGGTGAATCTCTTATACTAGTTTATATGGATCAAGAGTTGTTGGAGAATACATGTTGTTACCTTAAACTCTTATGTACAACATTAGGGGCAACTGTTAGTGAACATTGTTATTGCACAAACTGTTGCTTGAGCAAAGCCAACCACAAGCGTCACTAGTGTGACACAACTGGGAGTAAGAACCATTGTCACCTTAGCAAATACTCAGATTGTTTTGGTGATGGATAAATCCAACACAAGGGAGGCTTCCCGGGTGACCTCGAGGGAAAGGAGGGAAATGAGCAAATGGTTTGGAAATATACCTATTTTGGTCACTTGGATAAGGTGGCTAGGGCTTGAAGAAAGAAGGCTTGGGAGAGGAAAGAAGGTAAGCTGGGATGTAACCTACAAAACCAATTTTAGCACAACAATCCCAAGAAAAAATATCATGAAACAAGCCCAAAATCTACTACCAACGTATCAAGTAAGGCTTGTTGTCATAAAATTGCAGCAAACTAAAGGTTATAACAACAATGAATAGAATGCAACAACTACAATATTTCACCGTCAAAATCAGCAAGTAGTGATATTAGATTAAATCCCTTAACAAGTAGATAATTATCCAGTACTTAAGCAATTGTTTTGATGGTTAGAAGGGATGGAAAATAAATGTTATCAATGGTATATAACAGCCCTAAAGGTTGTAGCAAACTTTCACTACATTAGCAAGAAATCACCGTTAAAATTAAGAAATGAATATGCCATGTTATAGCCCTTAACTTATAGATCAATATCCAATCATTGTTATAACCCTAATTTGCACCATACATGCTTACCTGGCATCAGGCCATCTCAGATCCCTTCTTTACCAAAGAACTGTTGAACAACTCTTTAAAAAACCTCTTTTATAAGGGCCCACGCACCCTACTCCATTACTACACGTGTGTACACGCTAGCTGACCTAAAACAACTCGCGTGTACCTACAAAAGCACGAAAAAAGGAAAGTTGTCGATGGAACACACAATTTTGGGTGAGTTAACTAAATCTTCCGGCCATGCATGGCCGAGGGTTCGTCCAAATACCTAGCTTCTTCTAGCCTATAAAACAAGGGTTAGGGGTCCTATTTGGAGGAGGAGAATTAGAGTAAAGAAACTCTACCCAATTACACATTCCCATTGTCCCAACCCTTTAGATATCCTTGTGCAAAGAGAGATACAAAGCAAAGAAGTTGGAGGACATTTGAAGAGGAGCCCAGGATCAGGTTCGTGGAGTAGTGGCTAGTCTCGACATTGTAAGTTGATTCATTAAAGTTAATAATAAAGAAATGCTTTTCCCGTCCCACTATATGAGTTCTTCATAGTTTAGTGAATATATGTTTGAATCTCTAACCGATTAATCTGTAGAACAAATGCATGTAGAGTTTGTTGCTTGTTTTGTACGCAGTTCAGTCTTGGGAGGATAGTTGCTAGCAAGTGATCAAGCGTGAAGAAGGATCCACATCGAACATCTGGAACAAGGTATGTCTGTTTAACCATGTATTTGCTTAAAAGAAATGGGGATTAGCTCTGGGATGACGGTAGAAAGTAGGATTCTTTCGGTCTTATCTGCATGCATAATATAACCCTAAGTGCTAGTCTGTAGGGGCATTTCCCACCACAACAGAATTGGCGACCATACTGGGGAAGTCTCTAGGGTTCCTGGGAATATTTTTGGGTATTTTTAAAAGACTGGTTTTCTTTCCTGTTTTTTGAAGTTTTTGCAAAGTCTGAGCTAACAGAGATTCTGGTCTTCCATACCAGCTATGTCTGTTTCTTTGTTTGACTGTGTTTTTTCGATACCTATAGAGGTACACGCGGCCTGCATAAGGTCTGCACGCATGTACCCACGCCCTACTTTCTTACAGCCCGCATGTAAACACTAGCTGAAGAAGTAACAGTAGTGTGTATGATTCCAGAAAATTTTTGAGGCAGTCATCCTCTTCCCTGTCAGAATCAGTCATTCTCAGGGGTTTTCTGGAACTCTTTCTAGTCTTGGTTGTTTGCAGTCTATAGCTTAGAGTTCATCTTAGATTGGTTTGTTTTACGGATTTTTCCTTACATTGTTTTTCTTTTTTGTTGTTAAAGAAAGTGTCTAAGCCTTCAAGAGATCCTGGTTCTCAGTATCAGTGGTCTCTTCCTATTTTGGATTGTCTGTTTTTATTTGTTTCAGAGTTTTAGAGATATATGCGGCTTGTATAAGGCCAGCACGCATGTACATGCCCTCTGACTCTACACAGCTCGCGTGCACACGCTTGCTGTTGAATTGTCAACAACGGGCTTGTGAAGGATAGTTTTTGTCGAGGGTGAGGCAGTCATCCTTTCCTTTGACAAGAGTTATACCTCTCAGGTTTTTCGAATCTCTGTTCTAGCAGTCACTAGCTTAGGTTTGATCTTATCCATAGCTTTCTTTCTTCATTTAAAAGTTTTCATTAAAATTTTCTTTAGGGTTTTTAGACAAGTGTGAGAGTCATTTTTTAAGTTGCTAGCGTGTGATTTCTTGAAGTGATTCTTTGCGATCTATGATTAGGCCAGAAGTTTTTCTTGGTTTTTGACTTGTTGATATTTTTCCTTTTTGCTTTGTGAGCATTCAAATAAAAAAAAAAAAAAATCTTTCATTTCTTTGTTTGGTTGAAAAGTGTTGTTTTGCATTACTAACCAGGGAAAAGTCTTTGCTTTCATAAGTTCTTGACAGTTTTCTTAGATCATAAGTAGCTCGTAGTCGAGTGAAACCCTTCTTTAAGTTTGTTGTTCAAAAGATCTTAGAAAATTAAAAAAAAAAAAAAATTGAAAAGTTGTTGAAAATTTGTGTTAAGTGAAGGTTTTTGTTTCCAGCTTTCTGTTCATTTTTACTTTCATCTTTCAAACATCACTAGTTTTACTTTCATACCCCTTGACATAAGACAAGCCATAAAATTAACGCTAAATCTAAAATTCATTAGACTTTTATGTTTGTAGGGTTAACCAACTAGTTTAGGATTAGGGCCTTGGTTTAGGTTGGAGAGGAAACTCTTCAAGGCCATTAAAATCAAACATTGGAGTCTGAGTTAGGGAGTGTCCAAGTCCAGTAATGTGCAAGTTATCCGGGACCCCCCTCTAACACAGGGGATAAACATGAGGTCGCGTGTGGAAAGGTAGCGGAGATAACCCCTCCAAAGCTGGACCAATCATAGTGGAGAACACAAATAGAGGGCTTGTCTTGGGATTCCGTCAATTGCATTTGCCACGGAGCTTCGTGGGTCTCGAATCTTTTCGAGGTCCTCATTTGTCTTTCGGACCACTTGCTCTCGATACCCTTGACAGGTTTCGGGCTCAATACCCTGCTCATTGTAGTCTATCCAACTTTCGACTATACCCGCCTGGTGACTGTTCGCGCGCTGGCAACCTAGTTGCCTATCTTTTTTAGGGACATACACAGGTGACTGCGAGGGTATACCGTGGTACCTAGGATAGACATCGGGCCACGCTTTGCAGAGTATACCTGGAGGGTGCTTCCGTGTTCGAGTTGCACTTGCACCGGTAAGTTGCTCTAGTGTTGGTTGTTGTAACTATTCTTCCAATTAATTTAGTGTTTGTCTGTCTTATCTTATAGGGACTTTTTTAGTGTGTGTTGTTTTTGAACGACTAGAACACCCTAGAGTGTCTTTGATCTTCTCACATAGTGGAGGATCACGAGCTCCGTCGGACACGAAGGTTTCTTGGCCTGCCGTCGGTTACACTGGAGCTACCCTCGCCACCACTAAGGTGAAAACTAGACCAACAAGGGTCTTTTGAAGCGACCGGGTCACAAGAAATTGTGCCTGAGCAACATCCAGAGGAATCGACCATTTTAGACCTTGGAGCGAAAGATTTTGGTCTAGTTGAAACCTCCACCACTAATCTTTCGGCACCCACCATCATACTGATTCATCCTTACGAGTGCTAGACAGTGTCATACGCAGCAATGGAAACAAATGTTATTACTCCTTCTGGGAATTCTTCAATTCCCACTATGGTTGTCACCACAGGAGAGTTTCCACCTCCTAACCCACCGTCACCAATCCGAGCCACCATGGTCTCGACCACCTCTACATCGCACAGTGGTTCGATATCATCTCTGGCGGTGGCCACAACCCCTTTCACACCAAGTGCAACAGGCCCTTCGTTCTCATACGTGATGCCTAGTTCAGGTACAAGTCTTGTACTTTCCTACTCCACTTCACAGACTTTAGGTCTGGGGGCAGGGAGCTTTAACGCTCCTATGCAAGGACACATGGGGGGCACTCCTGCTCCTTTTAACGCTTTCCCTTATGGGGGAGGACATATACCTCCTTCGTCCCCTTCACTCGGTGGCACACATCAACAATCCGTTGGGCCACCTGCACACCATAGTTTATTTGGAGCGGGGAGTCAAGGACCACCTTCGCATAATATGCTAGTAGGTTCGACATTGTTTTCTTTGTTTGGTGCGTTTGGTAACAATGCCTTCTCGTCAGCTACTTTCCCAACTGGGGGCAACCCCGGTTTCAGACAACCTATTCCTATGCAGGGTATTATTCCTGCACAGGGGACACACCTAGGAGCTTCTTCCGCATCAGGGCCTTGGAATTCTTGGTAGGGATCAGTTCCCTCGTCAGGAATTCCGATCTGGGGTAATTCTTTTCACAATCAATGGAACCCCGGACAAAGCACTATGCCTATCCCCATGGGACCGACATGGGGCAACCCTTCCCAAAGTCCTTCGAATGTAATGCATGCCCAACCATCTATGTCCTATTTTGGAAATCAGCCGATGATGTCTCCTCACATGCAAAATCCATACGCTAGCCATGGCCATGGTTTTTACCAGAACCCAGGCCAGCAGCCGAACTTTTCCTGGCAACCTGGTGCCAGTCAAACTCCAGGCCTCTTTTTCCCAGGTTATCACCAACAACCAAACTACCCTTCCTGGCAACCTTGCATTTGCTAGACTTGACAAGGTTGTTGAATGACCCTATCTGTCACGATCCGCGTTGGCCTTCTATGCCGATGAAGTTGCCTTCGGACATCCCAAAGTTTGAAGCCAAGACTAACGAAGATCCAAGAGATCATGTGACTACCTTCCATCTTTGGTGCTCATCTAACTCATTGAAAGACGACTCTGTACAATTGTGATTGTTTCAACGTACTCTCATTGGGAGTGCCGTGAAATGGTACATTGAGCTCGATCGCTCAAGATACACTTCCTTCGGAAAATTGGCGATGGCTTTCCTAAACCATTTCCAGTTACCTGTGAGATATGACGCTGGCACTGAATTGTTGGCCAATTTCTCACAAACAAAAGTGGACCATATCTCTGATCACATCCGAGAATGGAGACGCCGAAAGAGTTTAATTAAGGTAACAGTCCCACCAACATTCCTGCTCGAGTGGTTTCTTAAGTCTTTGGTCCCACAGTTGTCCAAAGATGTCGCGACGTCAGGAGTATTTTCCGAAGAAGACGCCGTCATGAGAGCTCAACAACTTGAGCTAATCTATTCTCAGTCTGGTTTATTATATGATCTTGCCAGATGCGCCACGCTCAATACTTGATAACACCAGACAGAGAGCTGGACCACATGCCCATGGTATTGTTGGTTCAGCACAAACAAAGCCCGCTGAGCAATTGCCGAAGCAGTTGCAGCAGTTGTCTATACAACACACAACGACCAACCAAACTACTGCTTTGGCTGCTCCCCCTACCAAAACGTCGGATGTACACACAGTGCAATCGACTAATCCAAAGGCCACCCAACAGCCCGAAGGAAAGAAAAAACAATGAAAGAAGGGTAAGGGGGATAAAAAACCTACCGATAATGCTGGCAGGGACAACATTGAGAAACGAAAGGCGAGGTATCCATGCAACTTGTGTGTGGAAGACCACCTGACCCATCTATGTTCTCGGCTTGCAGAAGCCCAAAAGTTTATGATGCAACAACAACCTGTTGTGTTAACCAATCCATTTCAACATGGGCAAAATCTAACCCAAGCCTCTGCAAGCGCAGAAGGGGGCAGCCAAGGAGCCTCTCCGTCTTCGAACAACCTCGCATCCGCGAATGTATATATGGTGAAGGGTGATGCTTTTATATCGACTAGAGCGCATGACTATAGTAAACCAAGCACTTTCGAGAAGGGCAAAGAAGCCGAACTCCCATCTCTTCCTCTACAGATTGAGAAGACATTGGGTGAAACAATGACACGCATCCCCAAAGGCGTGTTCAAAAAAGCTTCTCACAACCCAAACGCACAGGTTGCCTAGAACTATTTTGTGGTGGAAGATTTATCACAAACCCCTTGTGCGATGTCTGCTTTGGAGGTCCTCCTAAGCTACCCTTCCTAGAGGAAAGCCTTGTTAACCACTTTAGGATTTACCGAGACTTGTAATCCAGGTACAATCATGTTGGATACAACCGACTTAAAACCTCATCTGCCTTACCACGTAGCGTTTCAAATAGTAGTGGCTTATCCCACGAAAACTTTTACTTGGAATATCTTCCGCACGGTGGCTGATGAGGGTGCCTCGACATGCGTTATGTCATTGGCATGTTGGAAGGCCATTGGCCAGCCCGTTTTGTCTTTGTCACCTACTCTCCTCACTACTTTCGATGGTTGTTCGTTCCGACCACATGGTATCATTCCCTTTTTCCCCGTGCAGTTAGGAGGGAAGACCGTGTGTGTCGAGGTAGAAGTAGTCGACGTGCCCCTCGATAATAACCTCTTGTTAGGGAGGAGTTGGACTTATGCCATGCAAGCTGTGGTTGCTACAGTTTTCCGGGTCTTGTTGTTTCGACACGAGGGTCGGATTGTGACCATCGATCAATTGTCTTTCTCCAGACCCGACCCTTCATTGGGGGCATCCACGGTCCCGATGATTGATAATCCTCAACCAGGCATGGTTAACGTAGGGGTTGGTTTGTGCCCATCTTTGATGGGACTTTCGATTACCCGCCCCCTCAAGGCAATATCAAGTTTATATCCAATCACCATAAGTTGAGATTTTTCATGTTTCGTCGTTCTGCACGACTTACTTCAACGATCTGTGGATACTTCCTTTCCCATCGACCACGATGGATGGGACAGGGCACCCGGGCATGTCCATTCCCTTGTCTGCAACTGAAGTAGTCTACTCTTTATTCCAGCAAGCTTCAGCCAACCCATATCCAACTCTTGCACAAGAGTTAGATCCGCTTCAAGAGCCTATTTAGGCTCAAGGTTCTCTCGCTGACATCGATTCGTTAGACTTAGTCTTGCCCTCTGACGAAGCAGTAATTGAAGCAATGACTAGTCCGGACAAACCCTGGGATGATCTTCATCACAAATCATACTTCTTCCCACAGTTAAGCAGAATCGAGGCCGGAGAATTCACCTTGACTATGACTGGAAATAGGTCTTGTCCTATTAATCCCTTAGCTACACACAAGATCTATGTTGAGGGTAATATGGCAACCATTGCTGAAACGATACCTATCAATATCTCCAGAACCCTTGGCGTCATAGACAATGTTTTCATCGGAGCATACTGTTCCCCCGAGGAGATGCCAGACATCAACCCACAAAGAGTTGATCATGAGCTAACTTTGTTGTTTTTCAAGCTCGCTTTGAGATCCTAAAGAAACATCCAACAAGACTGCATTTATGCTTTTCGATCTTGTCCAGATTAACTGAGAAAAGTAACCTCTACAGGTCTTCTTTTAAGCCATTTTCAGAACCTCTAAACATGAAAAGATTGCCGAGCGATCTTGTGGCCTTTCACACTTGTTAAATTGAAATTTGAAGTCACGTCTGTCCGGTGGTAGTTTACCCCTTTTTCAATTCGGATGATCAACTGTACGAACAAAAGTATACTATATGGAACTTCAGTTCTCTAGAAGAGTACTCTCAGGTATCATTTTAACCCTTTTTTGGGCCTGAGGGACTAAATTTACGAAAAATGAACCCCCACGAAATCCATAGTTAAGCTCTTTTTAGACTCCCTAAAATTGAATAGATCGCCGAGTGACCTTATTCTTTCACACTCGTTAAACTGGTCCAAAAGAACATTCCTGACGGAGTCCATAGTTAAGCTTTTTTCAGACTCCTTAAAAATGAAAAAATGGCCGAGTGATCTTGTCCTTATCACACTCGTTAAAATGGTTTTGAATAGATGTCTTGTCGGTGCTAGTTTACCCCTTTTTCGAACTGGCTAGACTATCTTCGAAAAAGGTACCCCAATGGAGTCTCCTTTTATGTTTTTTCAGAATCTCTAAATATGAAAAACCACCGAGCTTACCTTCTCTGGGCTCATTAAACTTACATCAAAGGACTTTACCATGGTGTGTTTTGTCAACCGTGTTTGCATACCTTATACGCCAGCCTTGTAGCACTTTGCTTCTACGTCTTAACACCCTTGGCCCCTGGAGGATTTTTTCCGAGTATCATTATTCTGAACATCAGTCTTGTCCTTGTGCCTTGAACTTGTATGTTTGTAACACTCGTTCCTCCATTGTAACGTAACATTCCTTTATTCTTTTTTTCAAAATTATTGAAAAAGAAAAAAAAATCAAATATACCCCAAAAAGAGGAAGGGAAAAGTATTTTCTTTATTGGAAACATAATGAGTCGCCCTTGGATAAATCACATCTGTTCGTTTGTTCGTCAAACTCTGGGATGTAATATGACCTTAGGAAGTTGTTCTCACTACATAGAGTTGTGTCCTCCTCCATTTGGTTATTCTTCCAAACATATGGAGAGTTTGTGTTGCCTCATGCTTCGTAAACTTATGGTTAATGCCATGCTGCCTAAGTCTCATCATTTGTTGTGTTGTTGTCCAAGGGAAGTTCCTACCAAGCCTAAGTCAACCCCTCTGCAATTTGTCTCTTGCCCTCATACCCAACCATCCTGAATGTCCAATCAAGTCTTTGTTCGAAATCAATGAAGCCTTCAGTCTGATCATCAATATTCTCTAGTCCATGACCGACAATCCATCGAATACCTCTGGGTAGTGAAGTTGTACACTCATATTACACTCCTACCCGAGTTTTGAAGATTTTGAAGTTGTTGCTCGAGCTTTGAAGCCCTCATCTTTAGCCATCAGGCCTTATCAGCTTCTACGAAGATGGATACTTTACATGTATATCTTTTGATTTTGAGATGTAGCTCCGTTGTGTATTGTTCGCGGCTACACTTTATATAGTTATTTGACATGGATCTACAATGTATTTGATTGGTAGCCATGATTCTATTTTATCCCGAGCATGGGTATGCCTGCCTCGGTGAGACATTTGTTATTTTGCAGACAACGCCTCCCGGTTCCTGGTCCTTGGGCTCACTTGTTCGGCACATCAGTAAAGATTGGTAATGTATTTCGGCCATCAGATGCTCTTCTGACCTCACACATTAGGGGGCATCTGTTATAACCCTAATTTGCACCATACATGCTTACCTAGCATCATGCCATCTTAGACCCCTTCTTTGCCAAAGCACTACTGAACAACTCTTTAAAAAACCTCTTTTATAAGGGCCCACGCGCCCTCCATTATTGCACACGTGTACACGCTAGCTGACCTAAAACAACCCGCGTGTACCTACAAAAGCACAAAAAAAGGAAAGTTGTCAACGAAACACACAACTTTGGGTGAGTTAACATAATCTTCTGGCCATGCATGGCCGAGGGTTCATCCAAATACCTAGCTTCTTCTAGCCTATAAAAGAAGGGTTAGGGGTCCTATTTGGAGGAGGAGAATTAGAGTAAAGAAACTCTACCCAATTGCACATTCCCATTGTCCCAACCCTTTAGCCATCCTTCTGCAAAGAGAGATACAAAGCAAAGAAGTTGGAGGACATTTGAAGAGGAGCCCAGGATCAGGTTCGCGGAGCAGTGGTCAGTCTCAACATTGTAAGTTGATTCATTAAAGTTAATAATAAATAAATGTTTTTCCCATCCCACTATATGAGGTCTTCATAGTTTAGTGAATATATGTTTGAATCTCTAACCCATTAATCTGTAGAACAAATGCATGTAGAGTTTTTTGCTTGTTTTGTACGCAGTTCAGTCTTGGGAGGATAGCTGCTAGCAAGTGATCAAGCGTGAAGAAGGATCGACATCGAACATCCGGAACAAGGTATGTCCGTTTAACCATGTATTTGCTTAAAAGAAATGGGGATTAGGTCTGGGACGACGGTAGAAGGTAGGATTCTTTCGGTCTTATCTGCATGCATAATATAACCCTAAGTGCTAGTCCGTAGGGGGATTTCCCACCACAACAATCATTAGACAACAACTTATACGGTGAATTAACATGTAAATTGAGAGTTATCAGCAAACTTTATGCAACCCTAATGGCCGTAGCTTTATTTTTATAACAACAACAAGCAAATTAAGGAAATTTCACAACATTTTTGCATCAATAGCTTTCTTAGAATGTGAACTATGCAATAAGAAAGAGAATGATTTCAAGAGAGAAATTATCACATTTGTTAATGCAATTAGTGCCTTATCTTCAAAGGGTAAATGGAGTCAAGGGAGAGAGCACATTCAAGAGGGGAAAAGGTCAAGGAGAAATCTAGACAACAAGATCTATAGGAGTCTTAACAATCTCTAGATTTATGTTTCCTTAGAACATCTAGCAAGGGAGTCCCAAACAATCCTTGTAGATATTCTATGATTTAAAATAACCTTTTGCAAAATCACAAGGGAAGGAGGATGATGCCTTAAGGGGGTCTCAACAATCCTTAGGGGAGTCATCCTATAAGGATGGAAAGCTAGAGGAGTCTCAACAATCTCCAACCAATATCCTTGCAAAGCATCAAAAGGAAATTATGATTTAGGGTTTTAATGATAACCTCGAACAATAACATGCAAAATATCCAAGCAAAAGATAAATTATCCACTCACAACCAAGATGTCTTACATAGAAACCCTAGAAGACACCTTCCATCCATAAACAATGCTTCCTTAAACCAAAAGATCCACTCAAGAGATACATCACACCTCTTCTCCAAATTTGCACAAGAAGACAAGAAAATGGAGCTATACATTTCGAGAGAGGAGAGACAAATGGTAAGTGATAAACGTGAGTTATGCTCTAAACTGAAAAACAATTTGCCTCTTTATAGAGGAAACCCAAATCGTTTTTCTCACTAATTTCACAAAATAAGGATCTAAAATTCATTTTACAAGGTGGATAGGTCTAGGACGACCTCCAAAATGACCAATAACATCTAAAATAACAATAATAAACCCTCCAACATCCCTTCAAGAGGGTGATGTAGTGTGAGAAAACCTCCAAAGACTAGGATGTCCTCATCCTCATGGTGCCAAGTCATCCCCATTGTCAAATACTCAACCAAATAGAGGGGGGTAATGGACCACCCTCATGCCACAACATCACCAAGTGCACTGTCATGTCACATCAAGCCCTAAAAACATGATGTTATGGTCCAAATGAGCAACGTCCAAGCAATGGGGGGTGACATCATATGTGATCCATCAAGTAGAACCTCTCTCATAAAGTATGACATCATCCTAAAGTGCAATGTTCATCATCTAATCCCTCCAACATGTATATTACAATGTCCATTCTATGAGCTCTTTGCTTCTATGAAGACTGAAAGTGACATAACATCTCCATGAATGATGTAATTAATAAGGCCTTGCAAAGACAAGCTAGTACACCCTCCAAGTGTCCACCAATCATATAATCATGCCAAGTAAATCATATTTAATATAAGAGCCACCCAAACAAATAACATTAGACCCCCCCTTTCATATTTCACAAATTCTCTAACACTTTATACAATTTTCCAAATTTAGGTATGGGAGGGTTATCATGACAAGCTATTGGGTGTGATAAGACCAAAGTAGAGGGATGTTTCCCAAGTGGACCCTATATAATCCCTGCAATGAAAGTGAGGTGATTTGTAGGAAAAAAAATTGGGCATGGGGTCATTGACATGCAAGGTCTTGTATGGTCTCATTTCCATGGGCGCCTTTGTAGAGGGTGTGTGACATCTCGAGTTACCCTTTCCCCAAATTTTCCTTTTTCCAACCCCCCTTTTATGCCTTTTTATTTGTTATGATTTGTGAGTCCCCTTAAAAAGGTTTCAAGCATAACATTATTTGCTTTTGATTTATGGTGGGGTATTTTAAAGTCCTTATTTATAGGTGAGGCGTTTATTCACACTCGAGACTCAAGGGAGATGTCAAATAGGGGGGTAGAGCTCAAGTATGGGTTGGGTTTTTCTTTACCCTTTACCCCACCATTTCATTTTGGTCACAACTGCTCTTAACGTTCTTTCTTAATTTAATGCCATCAACAATCCCTCTGGGCCTTTAGCCCCTTCTTCTCATAAGATAATGAGGTACAATTCTTTTTGGGGTACATGTAACCTGAAGACCCAAAAGATGATTAAATAGAAGGGAATATGATGGAAAGTGTTAATTATGGTTGGGAATGGTATGATGGATCTTCAAGAAGACCCCCCAGTAGCACCCCTTTTCCCTAGGAGTGACGACACTTACTAGGATACCAGGACAACCACCAAGGTGAAATGAGGAAAAAAGTATAAATTCCAATCAAACATAAGATAATAAAAAAGAATCCTTTGAAACTCATTCAAATGCCTCAAATATTAAAATGACACTCACCATGAAAATTGACTAGTTACCTCATGAAGCAAGACCCATATCCTTCACGCGAACCATACCAATGTGGTGGACATTGCTTTATTGCGGACGATGATGGTGAAATGTGGTGAAGAGGAGGGGTTGTATGGGCTCTGTCAGTCATCCAAATATTGACACTCCATTTCTACTACCTGCGGGCCTAAAGACTCAATCTCCTTAGTTACTCCTAGATGTAGGGGGGTAATATATGGCTTCTACATGGGGACATGTGCTCGTCGTGGAACGCATGAGAACATCAACATCTCTGGTGCGACCTGTGCCTACACACATATCTAACAACAACTACATCAATGTATATTGGGTGGTGTAGCTCATCCTTTTATTCAAATAACAAAAATCCATACAACTACATGCATGCACAAAGATCAAATTATGATGCATGTCAAAACAAAATGATAATTCAAATATATGTGTGAAGACAAAACAAGATGCAACTACACTAGCATGAAATGAATTGCAAGTATGTACAAATGCAATGCAAAATGCAAATGAACTACCCACTTACAGAGGCACGAGGCCTCTAGAAGTTAAGTTCCATCGACACAGGGTCGGAGGAGAGACCCATCAATCGACAATGGCATCTTCCTCCCATTCATTGTGGCTAGATAGTATGAGTTTGCTCTTGACTTCTTCATGACTATGTAAGGACCGAGCCACAACACTTCACACTAACTATAATCAAGCTCTCCTTTCCTTTTGTCCCACATCAGTGCAAGGCTCCCCTCATCAAACTTCACATATGGTATGTCTTCAATATATGGTTGGGGAGGGCGGGGGGCGTTGGTGGAAACTTTGATATCTTCCTTGCATGGCTGAGTACTTGAATCTTCATTATTCTTAAGGATCCTTGAAGATACGAGATCCTTGCTTCTGTATATTGAAAGTTTCTTTTTATATTGGTTAGTCTTTGGCAAAAAATCATCCCAATCAATACTACCCTCCTAAGAAAATGGTAAGGCTGCCAAATCTTGACCTAGATTAAGAGTATGATGAGGTTCTGCTTGCTAAAAGGGTATGCCAAACTCATCATCACTCCAAAAATCTCGACTACCTTGTTCCTGCACATGCGTCTTCATAAATGGTTGACTATATAAATAATCAAAAGTGCCATCTCTCATTGGGATGCGTGTATAAATAAGGTCCATACTGAGATAGCCCCCCAAAGTAGCGGTCCACTTTCTAGACAAGAGCATCCCCCTTGAATATATTACATCAATCATTATCACATCCATATTGATATCAATGTGGGGGTATGAAACCAAATATGCCTCTAGGTCTTTGATAAGGCCATATACTTTGACCATCTTCAAATCAATACCGCATACATTTTCGTAAGGCCTTGTTACTTTCAAACCCAATTGTTTCATAAACTTCAAAGGAATCACATTTGTTGAGGCCCCATAATCGAGCATGTAGTTATTTAGACACAAACCAATGATGCCCAATGAGATGAAAAAGGGTGGGTTGTCATCCTTCTTATTTCCATGGTACATAGTATGTAATATCACGGGTGGGTCATCAACCCCATCTTGAAGTTTTAAAGCCTTGATGACTTCATGTCTTACAGAGGGAATCTTGCACATTTCAACCATTGGGACAACCATGTTCATCTTTCCAACCATACTCTGAAAGTCAACATTCAACTTAGTGTCTTCCTTCTTCTGAACGGGTTGTGAAAGTAAATATTCAACAAGTGTTGGAGGAGGAGGAGGCATTGTGTTAGCTACTCAAAATGATGCCTTGGGGGTCTTTTTCCTTCATGAGTAAGTTAAAATTATATCCTCCTAAGTCTTTCTTTGTACGACTCATCTATTTGACTCAAGATCTCAAGTTTGGCTTGTATAAATGACCACTTCTTGCTTTTCTTGAGCTGCTCCTGAGTAATATTGTAGCATTCTTTTGAATTCACCATGAAGGTTGTGTCAAGGAAATTCATGCAATGAACATGATTAATACCTTCCAGTGATGTTCATCGCAAGTTAAACACTAGGGTACCCCTTCCAAGTTAATCATCTCAGTAGGTTCCAAAGTATATGGTGGCTTTGTTTCTTCTCGAGGTCTTGGTCTCCAACCCATGTTCCCTTTCTGCGACCTATTGAACCATAGTCTAGAAACATTATGTTGCTAATATTTTCCCAACTTGGTTACCATGTTCATAATTTGATTATAATTGCGAAAATGTTGGGTACTCAACTGATCCATCTTCTGAGACAAAATCATGATTGGAACTTGCACAGGCATGGCACTAGCTTGTGTCTTTTGTTTTGGTTCTATCTTGGCCCGAGGAAACTGAAAAATCTTGATCTTGGAGCTCAAGAGGTTCTCTTCAATTCTTGTTGAATTTTCCCTTGCCTTGGTCAAATTTTAGCCATTTGTTCCCCTAATACAAATCCAAACTTTCCTTCAAAGGCATTGATGTATAGGAGAAGGATTGTTGCTTCTGTTGGAGCTAATTCTTTTGGAATTTGTTTGAGTAGATTGTCGAATATGGCATCAAACTCTTTCGCTGTCTCATTTTATTTCTTCTTGATTTGATTGAATTGAATCAATAACATCCCATTGTCTCTTTCAGTTCCCCATATCTTCAAGAATGCTTCAACCATGCATCCAAAGATTGAATTCCCCTGTTAAGAAAATTGTTGAACTAATTTTTAGCATCTTCTGAAAAAGAGGAAGAAAATAATTTCATAGCAACATCTTCTTCATCAAGACTCAAAGGGTTTTCACCTAAGTCTTGGTAAAAGGATGTTAGGGACCTAACCCCTCACATAGGTAGAATAGTATATTCTGATGTAATAAAGGTCAATATTAATAAGGCCTAGCAATAAGGAAGAATAAATCCAATGTAGGAAGACCTAATAGAAGCTTCCGCTTCTAGAAGGATCTTCCTCTAGATGGTTCTTTTGATAGACATATTTAGTATAAATAGGAGTCGAGGGTATGTGGACTTTTTTCTTGGATATTATTGTAATAGAGCTCTGCTTGACTAGAGGTTGCCCCCTCAAAAAGGAAAGTGAACATTGCTCTTAGTAATCAAAGTGCTCTTCCTGGTGTTATTCTGGTCTCATTTTGGTATTATTGTGGCATTATTCTGATTTTAATGTTGTTCATCTGCCATTTCTAGCATTTTATTTATGTTCTGCAAATTTTTATATCTGGAATATTACAAGTGGTATCAGAGCACTTTCCTCGGCATAAAATTGTGGGTTA
>ML835469.1:0-20040 GCA_009831015.1 Picea engelmannii | reverse complement strand
GGGGATTAACCTAACAATAAAAATAATAATAATGACATGATTAATCCACAATGGGGATTTAATCCAATAACAAAATAATAAGAATGCTCTTCGCAGTTACATTATTTCAACACTTGTAACCCCTGTTGGTACCCCTTCGAGTGATAGTGCATCAAAAAACACCTGTATACAGATCAACCTAGATTTCCTGAAGCCCTCTTTAGATAAACCGATCGACCGCCTGATTGTTATAGTGCCATCGAGAACAATACTTGGGAAGATAATCTCTAGTACATGGGTAGTCGGGTAGTACGGCTAAGGGCACGGTCTAGCCTCCTTATTTGGTGCCCTGAGATATTGGGTCGAGTACTATTGTTAGACCCCACACGTATATCAAAGAGCTATAGCATAGGGCAAACCCTTTTCTGCAGAACCCTTGTCTCCTGCATTCAAGTTTCCAAATAACTACACATTTCATCCTGATTAATCCTTTTGGCATTTCATCACTGCAATATTCTTCAGACCGGAGTACAACTCCGCAGGTGTAAAAAAAAAAAAAAGTCTAGATTTTGTTGCACCATTATTTAAGACCTATTCTATTGGATTTCTCTCTTTTCCCTTATCACATTCATACCTATAATTTTTCAACAATTGGTTTGACCCCACTCGCCCCTTTTCGGTTCCCTCGTCATCATGGCCCATACCCGTAGCCAAGACTTGGAAGCTTGCTTCAATACCTTGAAATCTAATTTCACAGAGACCCAATAAGAAGTGAGGCAACTCAGTGCCAATATTGCCACCATCAATAAAAACATGCATTCCTCCATCGTCACCTCAATCGAGGAACTCAAAGAAGACCTCAAAGAAGACATTACTACCCATCTTGAATCTGTCACTTCGATGATCTGCACCAAGCTACATATCCCTCTTTATCTGACCCACCTTTACATACCGGAGCTGAAACTTCCTCTCATTCCCATAATTTTCATCCCCATCACTTTCAGCGTGACCTACGCCTTCTACGTGTAGATGTGACCAAATTTTATGGCTCGGATCCCACTAGTTGCGTAACTCAAATGGAAAATTATTTCTCTTTGTATGACATTACAGATATGTAGGCCAAACTCCGGTATGGTGTTCTCCATCTAGATCAAGAACGTTGGCAATGGTGGCAATGGAGAAAAACTGTCTGTCAAGGGTATGTTGCTTGGACACACTTTGTGGAATAGCTTTATGAACACTTTGACACTGAAACCAACCATTTAGGTCGTTTGACAAAGTTGAAACAATCTGGCACAGTGGAAGACTTTATAGCTTCTTTTGAGCGACTGGCTTTTCATACAGAGGGCATGTCTGATGCTTTTTTCCGAGAATGTTTTATCAGTGGCCTCAAGGATGATATTTGTGCCCATGTCCTTATGTCTTGGCCTCAGAGTTGGGTGGAGGATACTAAAAGAGCTAAGGAAGCACAACAGGTTGTCTCTTCTCAAAACTAGAAACCCTCCTTTATTCCTCGCACTAAACTAGTAAATCCCACTCCTCCTTCTACTCCACCAAAGATCCAAAAATTGACCAGGGCCGAAATGGCTGAACGCCAACTCAAAGGCCTTTGTTATAATTGTGATGATAAATATTTTTCGGGACAAAAGTGTAAGGAACAAAATATTTTTTGGCCATCTTGGAGGATGTTTCAGAAGAGGATGTTGAAGCTCCCCTTGTGTCTATGTCACCTGAACCCATTGACATAACCCCTCCCTCATACCCTCCCAAAGTAGAACAAATCATTTCCCTAAATGCTCTCATTGGCTTCTCTGCTCCCCAAACCCTCAAGCTAATTGGCTACATCAAGCATAGGAAGGTCATCATTCTTGTTGATAGTGGAAGCACCCATAATTTTATTCATCGCTGCATTGCCCAAGAAACTCATTGCTATATCCATGCAGCCAATAATTTCCAAATCATGATTGCCAATGGCGGGTCCATGAAATGTGGAGGGCGTTGTGAAAATGTGCGTCTCCAAATTGGCGACTACCACCTGAAATCTCATATGTTTGCTATCGACATGGGCGGTTGTGACATGTGTTAGGTGTAGAATGGCTAAGGACTTTGGGTCCCATTCTAATGGATTTTAAGGAATTAACCATGCAATTCGACCAGGAGGGCCAAAAATATAAGTTCCAAGGCATCACTTCTGGTTCCCCTAAGATCATTAGTTCCCATCGCATGGAAAAGTTGATGAAAAAAGGTCATTCTGGCGTTATTTCCCAACTCTGTGCCATACAAGCAATTGAGACACCCTCTGTGCCGCAAGACCTCCAATCCATCCTCTCTAAACATCAAGTGGGTTTTTTGACTCCCCAGGGACTCCCTCCTTCCTGTGGTGTTCATGATCATTCCATTCCCCTTGTCCCAAGAAGCCTTCCTCCCAATATTCGTCCCTATCATCACCCCTTTTCCCAAAAAAATGAAATTGAGAAAATGGTTCAAGAACTGCTCAACGTAGGTGTTATCCGCCCTAATACAAGCCCCTACTCTTCTCATGTGGTCATGGTCCTTAAGAAAGAAGGTTCTTGGCACATGTGTTTTGACTTTCACGTCCTCAACAAACTCACCATTAAAGATAAATTTCCCATTCCTGTCATTGATGACCTCTTGGATGAATTGAGTGGCGTCCAGTTCTTTACTAAACTCGATCTTCATTTTGGCTACCACCAGATCCGTATGAAAGAGGCAGACATTCCTAAGACTGCCTTTAGAACTCATGAGGGCCACTATGAGTTTTTTGTCATTCCCTTTGGCTTGTGTAATTCTCCCTCCACTTTCCAAAGCCTCATGAATCATGTCTTTCATCCTTTTCTCTGTCATTTTGTCTTAGTTTTCTTTGATGATATCCTCATCTATAGAAAAACCTGGATAGACCATCTTGCTCATGTGGATCGATTTCTCCATTTACTCTCTCAACACCAACTTTTCCCAAAACAATCTAAATGTGCTTTTGGCACCTCAAAAGTGGAGTACTTGGGTCATCTCGTTGGCAAGACCAACATCAGGGTGGATCCTAAAAAGATTGAATCTATGCAAGACTAGCCTCACCCAAAGAATCTCAAAAGCTTGTGTGGATTTCTGGGCTTAACAGGTTATTATTGCAAGTTTGTTAAGAATGATGGAAAGATTGCGACACCTTTCACTGCACTCCTTAAAAAGAATTCTTTCACTTGGATTCTCGCAACTGCTCAGGCTTTTCAAACCTTGAATATGGCCATGTGCACCACTCCAGTCCCGACCCTTCCTGATTTCACAAAGACCTTAGGCCTAGAATGCGATGCTTCAAGGAAAGGAATTGGCATTGTCCTTATTCAAGAGGTTCGGCCTTTGGCCTTTTCAAGCAAACAATTGTCTGAGCGAAATTTGGGCAAATTAATCTATGAAAAGGAAATGTTGTCTATTATGCATGATGTTGATCTTTGGTGCCCTTATCTATTGGGGCAACACTTCCAAATTAAGACATATCATCAAAACCTCAAGTATTTTATGGAACAACACATTTCCTCCCAGAGAAACAAAAATGGGTGACTAAGCTCTTTGGATATTATTATGAGATCATTTACAAAAAAGGCAAAGACAATGTGGTTGCCGATGCACTTTCCCGAAAATATGAAGATGAAGGCTCCCTTTTTTCTCTCTCTTTCATTGTACCAGTTTGGCTCCAAGTTGTTCGCCAAGAATGGCTACAAGATCCCAAAAGTTCGCATCTGATATAACAATTGCAGTCCAATTCTCCAGTTTCCCCAGGGTACTCTTGGCTCCATGATGAGCTTCGATACAAAGGCCATTTGTATTTAAGTAAACAGTCAAAACTTAAAACCATGGTACTTTATGAGCTTCATGCTACATCCACAACTGGGCATTCTGGGTTTACCAAAACCTATGACAGGGTCAAACATTCCTTTTTCTAGGATGGTATGAAATAGGACGTTCGTAATTTTGTGGCTGAATGTGATGTGTGTCAACGCAACAAGGGAGAAACAAACAAATCTCATGGCACACTACAACCGCTTCCGATTCCACCTTCTATTTGGAGGGACATCTCTATGGATTTTATTGTAGGCTTACCTAAATCAGGAAATAAATCAGTCATCATGGTGGTAGTTGATCGTTTTTCCAAGTATGCTCATTTCTATTCTCTTCAACACCCATTTACAACATCCACTGTGGCTCAACTTTTCATGGATCAAGTCTTCAAGCTTCATGTCATGCTGCATTCTCTTGTTTCTTATCGCGACCCAACTTTCACCAACAATTTTTGGCAAGAACTGTTCAAGCTACAAGGCACCCAATTGCATCTCAGCACAACTTAGCATTCCTAGACTGATGGTCAAACTGAAGTTGTCAACAAGTGTTTGGAAACATATTTGAGGTGTTTTGCCTTAGAAAAGAAAAAGCAGTGGGCTCATTGGTTACCACTAGTTGAATGGTGGTACAACACTTCATACCATACAACTACCCGCATGACTCCTTTTGAAGCGGTATATGGACAAAATCCACCTTCATTTCTCTCATATTTTCCAGGTGTATCGAAGGTCCAAGTGGTTGACCAAACGCTTACAGTTCGAGAGGCTATTCTCCGTACCCTTAAAGAGAATTTGGTCATGGACCAAAATCACATGAAACAACAAGCAGATCAAGGTCGCTCTGAATGTCAGTTTGTAGAAGGGGATCAGGTGTTTCTTTGACTGCAACCTTACAAGAAAAATTCCCTCAAGGATGATCATTGTTAGAAACTGGCGCCCAAATTTTATGGTTCTTATACCGCTCTCAAGCATGTGGGATAGGTGGCGTATCAGTTAGCTTTGCCCAGTCATTCTAAGCTCCATCCTATTTTTCATGTTTCCTGCTTAAAGAAGGTGATTGGAACTAAGTGCCAAACTCAAACCAACCTTCCCGAGTTGGACGGAGAAGTTTCCATTTGGCTACAACTAGAAGTAGTTTTGGATCAGCATGAGCGTCATCTGTGTCAGTGAACCATCAAGGAAGCGGTAGTCCAGTGGAAAAATACAACTCCAGCAGATGCCACTTGGGAACCAACTACCATTCTACAACAATTTCCACATCTCAAGCGTTGAGGACAAGACTGTTTTTAAGGGGGGGGGGGGACATGTTAGGGACCTAACCCCTCATGTAGGTAGAATAGTATATGTCGATGTAATAAAGGTCAATATTAATAAGGCCTAGTAATAAGGAATAATAATTCCAATGTAAGAAGAACTAATAGAAGCTTCCGCTTCTAGAAGGATCTTCCTCTAGATGGTTCTTTTGATAGACATATTTAGTATAAATAGGAGTCGAGGGTATGAGAACTTTTGTCTTGGATATTATTGTAATAGAGCTCTACTTGACTAGAGGTTTCCCCCTCGAAGAGGCAAGTGAACATTGCTCTCAGTAATCAAAGTTGTCTTCCTGGTGTTATTCTGGTCTCATTTTGGTATTATTGTGGTGTTGTTCTGGTTATAATGTTGTTCATCTGCCATTTCTAGCATTTTATTTATGTTCTGCATATTTTTATATCTGGAATATTACAAAGGAATCTAGATGATCTTTGATGGTGATGACATTATTCCCAGTAAACTTAAGCAACCATTTACCAAACTCCTTAGGCATGTCATGGGGATACCCTTGAATACGGTTCATGCATAATGGCTTATATACATTGACGGTCCAAAATTTGGTAGCCATTGGGGGTAGTGGAAGGATTCCTTTGAACAAGGTTTTAACAATGAGTGAATTATGAGGAGGCCTTCTTCGATAAATGTGAGAAGAGTTGAGTCTTCTATCGATGCCAGGGAGAGTGCATTCAACACTCAAGTTCTTAGGACATGGAGTCACCAGATGAACTTTATGTAAGGTTCATCAAAATATATGAGGGTGACTTTCCTTAGTGGAGTCGCTAGGAAATCTATAAGAAAAAGGCTTTGGGAGAGGCTTGCCAAATGTTGTTGTGGGCTTGGAAAGGATCCTGAATCCTCCCCAACAACGACACCAAAAATGTTATTGAACAAACTATCACTTGGGAAAAGCCAACTACAAGCATCACTAGTATGACACAACCGGGAGTAAGAACCACTGTCACCTTAGCAAATACTCCCCTCATTTTAGTGATGGATAAATCCAACACAAGGGAGGCTTCCCGAGTGACATCAAGACAAAGGAGGGAAATGAGCAAATGGTTTGGAAAGATCCATGTTTTGGTCACTTGAATAAGGTGGCTAGGGCTTGAAGAAAGAAGGCTTGGGAGAGGAAAGAAAGTAAGTTGGTATGTAACCTAGAAAACCATTGTTAGCACAACAATCCCAAGAAAAAATATCATGAAACAAGCCCAAAAACCACTACCAACTCAACAGGTAAGGCTTGCTATCACAAAATTGCAACAGACTAAAGGTTATAACAACAATGAATAGAATGTAACAACTGCAATATTTCACCATCAAAATTAGCAAGTAATGATATTAGATGGAAGCCCTTAACAAGTAGATAATTATCCAATACTTAAACAATTGTTTTGCGGTTATAAGGGATGGAAAACGAATGTTATCGATAGTATGTAACCACCCTTAAAGCTGTAGTAAAATTTTACTGCATCGACAATAAATAACCGTTAAAATTAAGAAATGAATATGCTAGGTTGTATCCCTTGACTTATAGATCAATATCCAATCATTAGACAACAAATTCCATGGTGAATTAACAAATAAATTGAGAGTTATCATCAAAATTTATGCAGTCCTAATGGCTGTAGATTTACTTTTATATCAACAACAATCAAATTAAGGCAATTTCACAACGTTTTTGCATCAATAACTTGCTTAGAACATGATCAATGCAATAAGAAAGAGAACAATTTCAAGAGAGCAATTATCATGTTTGACAATGCAACCAATGCCTTATCTTCAAAGTGTAAATGGAGTCAAAGGAGAGAGCGCATTAAAGAGGGGAAAATTTCAAGGAGAAAGCTAGACAACAAGATCTAGAGGACTCTCAACAATATCTAGATTTATGTTTCCCTAGAACGTCTAGCAAGGGAGTCCCAAACAATCCTTGTAGATATTCTATGCTTTAAAAATAAACTTTTGCAAGATCGCAAGGGAAGGGGGGATGATGCCTTAAGGGAGTCTCCACAATCCTCAGGGGAGTTTTCCTACAAGGATGGAAAGCTAGAGGAGTCTCAACAATCTCCAACAAATATCCTTGCAAAGCATCAAAGGGAAATTAGGGTTTAGGATTTTAATGATAACCTTGAACAATAACATGCAAAATATCCAAACAAAAGAGAGATTATTCACTTACAACCAAGACGTCCTGCATAGAAACCCTAGAAAACACCTTCCATCCATAAACAATGCTTCCTTAAACCATAAGATCCACCCAAGAGACACATCACACCTCAGCTCCAAATTTGCACAAGAAGATAATAAAATGGAGCGAAACTCTACAAGATAGGAGAGACAAATGGTAAGTGATAAATGCGAGTTATGATATAAAATGAAAAATAATTTGCCTCTTTATAGAGGAAACCCAAATCGTTTTTCTCACTAATTTCAAAAAATAAGGGTCTAAAATTCATTTTACAAGGTGGATGGGTCTAGGTTGACCTCCAAAATGACCAATAACTTCTAAAATAGCAATAATAAAGTCTCCAACGTCCCTTCAAGAGGGTGATGTAGGGTGAGAAATCCTCCAAAGGCTAGGATGTCTCGATCCTCATGGTGCCAAGTCATCCCCATCATCAAATACTCAACCAAATAGAGTGGGGTAATGCACCACCCTCATTCCACAAAATTACCAAGTGCACTGTCGTGTCACATCAAGCCCTAAAAGAATTATGTTATGGTCCAAATGAGCAAAATCCAAGCAATGGAGGGTGACGTCATGTGTGATCCATCAAGTAGAACCTTTGGCATGAAGTATGACATTATCCTAAAGTGCAATGCTCATCATCCAAGCCCTCCAACGTGCAGATCACAATGTCCATTCTATGGGCTCGTTTTTCCTATGAAGACCAACAATGACATAACATATCCATGAATGATGTAATCAATAAGGCCTTGCAAAGACAATCTAGTACACCCTCCAAGAGTCCACCAATCACATAATCATGCCAAGTAAATCATATTTAATACATGAGCCACCCAAACAAGTAACATTAGATCCCCCCTTTCATATTTCACAAATGCTAAAAGAATTTATAGAATTTGCAAAAATTAGGTATGGGAGGGTTATCAAGGCAAGCTATTGGGTGTGTCAGGGCCCAAGTAGATGGATGTTTCCCAATTGGACCCTATCTAAGCCATGTAATGAATGCGAGGTGGTTTGTAGGAAAAACTTTTGGGCATGGGGTCATTGACATGCAAGGTCTTGTATGGTTTCATTTCCATGGGCGCCTTTGTAGAGGGTGTCTGACATCTTGAGTTACCCTTTCCCCAACGATTCCTTTTTCCAACCCCCATTTTATGCCTTTTTCTTTATTATGATTTGCAAGTGCCCTTAAAAAGGTTTCAAGCATAACATTCTTTTCTTTTGATTTATTGTGGGGTATTTTAAAGTCCTTATTTATAGGTGAGGATTTTATTCGCACTCAGGACTCAGGGGTGACGTCAAAGGGGATAAATTCATATTTTGGTCATGACTACTCTTAAATTTCTTTCTTTATTTAATTCCATCAACAATCCCTTTAGACCTTTATCCCCTTCTTCCCATAAGCTAATGAGGTACAAGCCTTTTTGGGGTACATGTAACCCGAAGACCTAAAAGATGAGGAAACATAAGGGAAATATGATGGAAGGTAGTAAGTATGATTTAGAATGGTACAATGGCTCTTCAAGAAGACCCCCCAGTAGCACCCCTTTTCCTCAGGAGTGATGACACTTACTAGGATACCAGGATAGCCACAAGTGGAATGAGGCATAAAGTATAACTTCCAAGAAAAAATTAGATAATCGGAAATAATCCTTTGAAACTCATTCAAATGCCTCAAATATTAAAATGACACTCACCATGAAACTTGACTAGTTACCTCATGAAGCAAGACCTGCCCCCTTCACGTGGACCATACCCATGTGGTGGATGTTTCTCTGCTCCAGACGATGATGGTGAAATGTGGTGAAGAAGAGGGGTTGTATGGGATATGTCGGTCCTCCAACTCTCAACACTGCATGTATTCTACCTGCAGGCCTCGAGACTAGATCTCCTTAGTTATCCCTATATGTGGGGGGGTAACAAACATAACACTAAGTTTTGGTTGGTTGGCCTACATGGCATTCTCGGCTAGATTCCTTGAGTTTGGAACTGTTACCAAACAATTTGTCACCAAAAAATATAAATTCCAAAGCACATAGGTGAAGACTTATGGAACTAAGATGTTGAACACTATCACCCCACAAACTCTTTTTCACACTTTAGGCTAGGGTAAATTGAATCCTAACCAAGGAGGGCTTCCATATTGGCTACTAGGCTCACTTCGTGTAGTATGGAGTGGGAATAAAGAGAGCTTAGTAACTTTAACAAACATGAAAAGGAAAACGAGTTTTATAAGGTTGGGGAGTAGTGGATAAAAGGGAGATCAGTGCCTTGATTTGCTTGGGCAATGGGGTCACGTGAGTAATCTCAAAGGGCAGTTCTAAAATATATCAGGGGTAAAAGGACATCAGTTGATGTGCACAACTACAATCCATAACTTATTTTCTTTGTCTACAAGTGTAATGGTGTACAGGGTCTATAATAGATCCACTACCGAACGCAAATTTTAAGGTGGCCCCTAGCAAAGACTATCTACAAATACACCTAATCAATTGATATATAATGTATAATTTTTTCTTCTTGAAGGTAAATGACACAAAAGGGAGATAAGATGGAGGAAACCATTACCCTAACCCTTTTCAATACGATAGATGTACCTTTCTTTGGCCCTCGATTTTCCTTTGTCATCCATACACCTACAAACAAACTCCCAATTTAGCACCTAGAACAAATAATCATACATAAATAAATTATACACACATCACTTTATAACTTAGAATAAATAAATACAATTGATACTCCAATAGATTAGAGCTTCTTTTATTTACACTAGAAATTCCCAAGTTGCAAATGGAGAGAGCAAACCCATATATAGGTTTAATCTCAACTCTCTCATACAATAAAATATGAATTGTTTTCCTAGATCCACTAATCTCTCCTAAGAATAATCATAAAATAATCGTCTTTAACAAACCTTTTACTTAAAGTAGAAAGAGTTTGTTGAGATCCACAATCTCTTCTAGGAGGTTACAATAATTTAATCTAGGAAACGATTATCAATGAAGCTTTCATATAACTAACTCCAAGAGCTAAGTTAACAATAATAAAATATAGGAGTTAATTATAACAACTTTCCAAATATAGAGTCAATGGATGAGGGTGTCTTCTTTGTTTGAAGATAAACAAAGTCTATGCTCCAAAAATAGAAATATAGACATGTTCACCCTCCTATATAATGAATCGCATGAGCTAGATAGTGGAACAACCTCGATGATGTAGTAATACATAGTATTCACTGTAGACAACCCAATATATGTGAAAACATATCCATGTGTAGATTGTAGACAAGGTCATCCTATGTGTAGATCGATGAAGAATATACAATAGATGCTCCATATGGCACGTGTGGCATGATCCCGATGTAGAAATCCTCCTGATATGTGGGTGCCCTCAAGAAATGGCATAAGAATATGTGCAAGGCAACCTCATCACATGAATAGATGCATCAAATGGTGGAGTTCTCAAGTAGAATATACCAAATCATCAAGCTCCAAGCTCCAAATGTTCAAAGACCTCATTAAGTCACTTTCATGAATTTTTCAAAATGGTAAGTTAACCCCACACCATTTATCATGCAAAATAAGTTAACCCCACATTGTTTCTTGTGAAAAATATTATAGCCAAAAATATGCTTCAAGGAAAATAGGAACTTGTCTCATTATATGACTAACATTGCTAATTACTTCTCAATGTAGTGGCTAATCCATCTATTATTTAGGATACATTTTGGGATGGTAATTTTTTATGATAGTAAACACAGTTAAATTATTTTCAATGTTTCTTAGTTGAAGCATGTATACCTCCTTGATTGTTAAATAATTCAACCTTCCCTTTATCAACCACCTCATATCACACTAATGCAACATCCCCTAATAATTCCCTCCTGTAACAACCTTAATTAAATCCTTTAATAAATATTAGTTTAATAAGCATTAGATTAATAAATATTATTTTAATAAACTATTAAAATATATTTTATTTCTTTTTTATTAATTATGAAGACTTAGTTAATAATACAATTGTATTGGTAGATGGACCCATTTATGGAGTGGGGGATAAGGCGGTGAATAATGAGGGGAAAGGAAGATAAGGCAAGGGAGAACACTCAGGAAGGGGGTCTTCTTTTTTGTGAGTAATAATTTTCATATTGGAGGAAGGGGAGAAAAATTGAAAGGGGGGAAGGAGAAGGGAGGAGGCAGTTTGGGATTGTGTATCTGTTCAACAATTGTTTTGTGCTTACAGACTTGAGGACTTTCACAGGGGGCACCTGTTGCTGAGAATTTTGGGCTCAGGGGCCAGGAAACTGTAAGGAATCCTGGGGCTACGGAGTCAGATAGGCTGTTCTTAGCTGGCTGGGAGGTTAATCAGTTTTGGGAAGAGCTTCAGCTTGGGCAAAGTTGGAGAACAACATCAGTTTGAGGTACTTGTTATCATTATTATTGTTATATTGTTCCTTTTTATTATGATGAATATGTTATTCATTATCATGCTTCTCATTTTTAAATTATGTTGAACAGTGAGTTGTTATTATGATGAATAGAGAACAAAATATAAATTATGATAACATTTCTATATTTAAATTTATGTTTTATAACGATCTGTTTGCATAGGCCTTACACATGGTATTAGAGCCCGGTTTCGAAACTGAAACCTGGGCTTAACCACTCACATGATTGAAGGTTATGCAAATTGTTCCCTCAAACAACTCATAACCTACAACCCTTATTAAAACCCTTTACATCAACCTAGAAAACCCTAAAATTATAAATGAGAAACCCTAGAAATAAACTTGAAAAAACCCAGAAAACACTGAAATTTCCACTAATAAACCCTTGAATAACCCTGAAAACACTAATAAGAATTATGAAATAGATTAAGATGTAGCAGGAAGGAGTCCTGGAGTTCTGTTCCATCCTCCCATCTCTGGTTTTAGCCACCAAACCACATGTTTACTTGTAAGAACCTTCACCTACAAAGGACAAAGAAAGACATCATAAAAGAAGCATTAGATATCTACCAAATTAAAAGTTGCTTATCATTATTGTGTGAAATGCGTTTTCAACACTCGAAAGTAGAAACCACTTTAAATGTATAAAAAAAAAAATGTATATATAATTATTAATGTTTTTTTTGAAAGAGATGCACCTTATGAAAGATTTGTAAAGAAAAAAGTGTCATAAGGTTTGTAAAAAAAAAAAGAGTGAATTTAGTAGATGCTTTAAAAACGACAAGATCCAATCAACTCTTGAACTGGAAGTAACATATTTGTGTAAGACTTCAACCGGGCAAGAAGATCAGTATTTCCTATAATGGGTTCAACAAGTTCCAAATTAAATATAATAAAATATGGACCTTGATGTCCTTAATCTGGAAGCAATACCCTTAATCTAGCAACAAGTTAAGTGTAGCAAGTAAGATATATTAAATATTTAAGAGCGAGAGTCTTTAACAGGGAGAGATTCAACTGAACTAGCTAGCCCTTAAAAAAAAATTAGGGTAATTAAGCTAAGCAAGCCAATGTTTTGAAAGAAAACAAAAAGGACCTAGAAGAATCTTTCAAATTAAAGATGAAATCTTCGAGATGAAAAAGGATACAGACAAATACAGGCGTTGTCAAATTACATGTGGGTATTCATCAAGAAGAAACCAACAGAGCGGAATATTTCAAGCAATCAACATAAAAAAATAAAAATGGCAACATCATCCTGGGAGCAAACAATAAAACATTCCAACCATGTCAAGGCTTGCCAAGAACCTTGGGATTTAACTTCAATTGCATCAAAGAAAGCTCCCTTCTACCCAATTCAACTCTTAACTTATTATAAAACAGGCAGGCAAGAAGAGGAGAATGAAAATGGAGAAAATGGGTGAGGGAATTTGGCAGGGAAACAAATTTGAAGTTGAAGCAAATGGTGGTGTGGAAACACACCTTTGGTAGACACGAGAATATGTAATTAAAGACTTATGCCCTCTCTCTGTGGATACAACGAGAAAGATGGATGTCTTTGGGCATGATGATAACCCTCTTTATGTGGATGGCACACAGGTTGGTGTCCTCGAACAGACCCACTAGGTAGGCCTCCTCCGCCTCTTGCAACGCCGCCACAACAAAAGATTGGAATGTCAGATCGGTCTTGAAGTCCTGGGTTATCTCCCTTACAAGACGTTGAAAGGGGAGCTTCCTGCCAACCAAATACCAGCGCGTTGAACCATGAGGAAGAGCCCACAAGGGGCATTCGTTTTGCACAACGAGTCCAACGACCGATAGCCAGGCCAAGCCTTGGACAGAGTCCCCTCACCAATGTGCCCAAGTGTTATTGCCAACCAAATACCAGCACGTTGAACCACGAAGGAGGAGCCCGCAAGGGGAGTTCCATTTTAGTCACTCTAAGATTAGAGGCCGAGGAAAGTCCCCGAGCCAAATTTACTAGAAATCTCATGCTTGGGAGAGCAGGTCTTCGCTTTGGAGAACATCTAACGTCCCTAGTGGGCTGGGCTGAGACACGTGCAGAGCCTTACAGATGATGCTCGGTGAAGCAACTGGCCATTACTATAGTCTGCACCTGCATCCATAGCATCAAGTCAGCGCAACACACATATCCACACATTAGCCAACACAAAGCCCAATGTTTACACCAAGCTGTAAAAACATACAACCCAACGCCAAGGCCACCGAATAGAGAGACTATTCATTACACTAGCGCTCTGTATCCAACATCTCAGAGGTCGAAACCCTAAATCAAGTGCCCAATAAAGGAGAATCCATGGGAGAGAGACCACGGGCGGAGCGAAGCTAGAATAAAAAAAAAACCCATGTGTTGGAATTAGAAATCGCAGGAGTAAATTGGGGTTAGGGTTTGTTTAGGGTTTGTGCAGTTTTATTTATTTATTTTTACTATTATTTTATTTTATTTTTTCTTGGACAGGCGGGAAATGAGGGAGGGGGCACGTGGGCCTCATGCGAGGACCCACGAATGCCCGACTTTAATTTTAAAATTTTAATTATTTTTTTTCTTTTTTTCTTTTTCTTATTTATATTTTAATTATTATTATTATTTTTTCTTTTAAATTTTAATCGTTTAATTTAGGTTTAAAATTTTAATTATTTAACAATCAAACAAATATATATATATAATAAAACTAAAGTGATTAATTAATTGGGATAATTAATTAAATTAGTGATTAATTAAGTACTTAATTAAGACACTAATAATAATATTAATTTTCTAGATTAAATTGAATGTGTGATTAAGGCTATTAAAACTTAGGTTAAAGTTTAGTCTAGATTATTAGTTTTTAATAATTAATCAACATTATGTTCAAAATCACTTTAATTCGTTTTAAACGAAAATTTTAAGGACTTAAACCGTGATAAAGGGGAGGGAGTCAGTAGTTTACTTAGGAAAAGACACTGAGCTTAGATGCTTTAACCCTAACCTAGCCACTTACCCTAAAGAGAGTAATCTCTGTTTACAGACAAGTAAAAAAAACTTACGCCTAACCCTATGTTTACTAGTTTATGTTGCGCGAATGTGAATTGCCTTAGACTCTTCCCTGACAAACATTGGTTTGATGCAGATTCAATTATATAGGATGGTTAGGACTCGAGGAAATCGAGGCAAAGGGGCATCGTCGCAAGGACTGCCAACGCCGCCACCACCATCGCTTGAATTAGCTCTCATTTTACGCTCTTTGGAGGCCATTAATGAGACTTTAAAGGGGCGCCAGTCAACATGGGTTGAAGTGGAGCCCCCACTATCTGGAGTGGGTAACCCTGAAGTGTCAAGGGATTCAGGGGGAGGGCCTCCACCCGAGGACATCACTAGAGAACTGCAGAATATCAAACTTCCAGAGTTTGTCGGGGGTCGTGCTAATGAACATGCAGAGGCATGGTTGGAAGGAATGACACGATGTTTTGCCTTAAGAGACTATGCTTCCACATCAAAGGCAAAAATAACGATCTTTCAGTTGAGGGACAGTGCCTTGAATTGGTGGGGAAACATGGAGAGGCAGTTGCACCTTACCCCAGACACCGTCTCTTGGGAACTTTTTGAGGAAAGGTTCCGAAGGAAATATCTACCAACTTACTACGAGGAATAGCAGGTGGGAGCATTTCATGCTCTAGTACAGGGAAACAAGACCGTGGAAGAGTACGAAATCAGGTTCATGGAGTTGGTAAAATATGTTTCATACATGGATAATGATCAACGACAGGAAGAATGCTTTGTCTATGGGTTAAACCCTAAGATAAGGGCCATGGTATGGATGTGGAAACCTTCTTCAATAGTGGAAGCAGTTGAAAATGCACGTTATGCTGAGGAACACATGAGCTTAAAAAGAGGTATGAGATCGACCTTTCCACATCATCCTGGATTCGTGGGGAAGGCTCCTAGGACATTCTCCAGGGGAGGGAGCTCTATGCAACCTCCTTATGGTAATAAAGTCGTGCCAAGGATAGTTGTCACAGGTATTTCAATGGCAGCGAGTGCAATATCCCATTCATCACCAAGGACGCAGGCAGGTTCACGACCTTCTCAGGGAGCAACTAGTAGGGGCAGGGGTTCTAGGGGAAGGAACTCATTTCAGAGACCGTCACAGAGTAGTGTGCAGGTTTCATCTTGTGTTACATGTTGGGGATGTGGAGGACCCCATTACCAGCGTAACTGCCCAAAGTTGCAAGAAAGATTTGTGCATAGAAAAGGAAAGGCCCCGATGGGAAGAGCAAGTGGAAGCCACTAGATTTATGCAACAGTTAATAATCGCCAGGAAGAACATCAATCCATGGTGGTGGAGTCGTCAGGTACGCTAAATCATATAAATGTTAAAATTTTATTTGATTATGGTGCTACATATAGTTTCATTTCACCTTTTGCATTAGAAAAGAGTGGGTTGGAAGCCTACGAGCACGACGACTTTAAACAAGTCGATATGGCTTCGGGGGGAAAACAAGCGGTAGGACCTAGCATTGATAATTGTCTAGTAGACTTGGGAGTCTGTACTACCAGGCTGAAGGTATACATCACTCCTCTCGGGACGTATGACCTAATCATTGGAATGGATTGGTTAGAATCCCATCAAGCTATGGTAGATTGCTTCACAAAAAGGGTGCTTTGTGTTGACGATGAAGGAAGGCCAATAGAGATCCACAATGTACGAAGAAAGGTGTCTCTATGCTTTATCTCAACTATGAAGGTTAAGCAGTGCATGAGACAAGGGTGTCAACTTTATGTAGTGGAAGCAGTGAATGAAAGGAAAGGACCCTCCTTGGATCGGTACCTTGTATTATCAGAGTTTAAGGATGTCTTTTCGAACGAGTTGCTAGGGTTACCTCTTGAGAGGGAGCTTGATTTTACTATTGAGCTAAAACCTGGTGCATAACCAATTTCCAAGACTCTGTATAGGATGACATCACCAAAACTTTGTGAGTTACAGATGCAGTTGAAAGAGCTACTCGACTTAGGGCTAATAAGGCCCAGTGTCTCACCTTGGGGTGCACCAGTAATTTTTGTGAAGATGAAAGATGTTTCCTTATGAATGTCTATAGATTACAGGGACTTGAACTGTGCTACAGTGAAAAATAGGTACCCAATGCCACAAATAGATGATCTCTTTGATTAGATGAAAGGAGCAACAGTATTCTCAAAAAATGATTTGTGATCAGGGTATCACCAATTAAGGATTAAGGAAGGCGATATTCCTAAAACTGCCTTTCAAATTCGGTTTGGGCATTACGAGTTCGTTGTAGTACCTTTCGGATTGACCAACGCGCCAACAGTATTCATGAGCCTCATGAATGATGTATTCTAGAAGTACTTAGACTGTTTTGTACAAGTTTTTCTAGATGATATCCTCATCTATTCCAAGGACGAAAGAGAACATGAAGAACAGTTGCGAGTGGTGTTGTCCCGTCTTAGAGAGAACAAATTGTATGGGAAGTTGTCGAAGTGTTCCTTCTTCTGGAACGAAATTCACTATTTAGGTCATATCATTTCCGGTGAAGTAATCTCTGTGGACCCAGAAAAGGTAAAGACCATTATGGAATGGCCAGTGCCGAAAAATGCTCACGAGGCAAGAAGCTTCATGGGGCTAGCAGGTTATTATCGGAGATTTGTGGAAGGGTTCTCTAAAATAGTGAAACCCATCACCACTTTGTAGCGCAAGGGGGTTCGGTATGAATGAACAAAAGAATGTGATTGTGCATTCATTGAGCTTAAGAGGTTACTAACTAGTGCACCAATTCTACGAGTGTCGGATATGGAAAAGGACTTCACAGTCTGCACAGATGCCTCAAAGCAAGGGTTGGGGGCCGTGCTAATGTAGGATGGAGGAGTGATAGCTTATGCATCAAGGAAGTTGAATAAACACGAGGAGCTTTACGCTACTCATGATTTAGAGTTTGCAGCTGTAATGCTAGCTATGAAACTTTGGAGGCACTATCTAGTGGGGCGAAACTTTGAGCTCAAAACAGACCGTGAAAGTTTAAAACATCTCTTCACTCAAAGGGATCTTAATGCTAGGCAGAGGCGATGGAGTAAGTTTATGAGTGAGTATGATTTTGGTATTTCATACATCAAGGGAAAAGAAAATGTGGTCGCGGATGCCTTGAGTAGGAGACCACGTGTCTTCTCCTTGGTACCCTTAAAAGTCAATCTGAGGGAACGTGTGTTGATGCAACTCAGTGGAGACAGTTGGTATTTAAAGGTTACTCCAAACGTCCAGATTGAGAGGTAGTTAGATCCAAAGTATGAAGGATATAGCCTAGAATCAAACAAACTATTAAGATATTGAGGAAGGATGTACATCCCCGAAGGTGGGGATATTTGAAGCATCATATTGAAGGAAGCCCATAGAGCACTTTATTGTGCACATCTGGGTGTGAAGAAAATGTACACAGACACGAGGAAGATTTTCTTCTGGGTAGGCATGAAGCGCGAAGTAGTCCACTTTGTTGCCAAGTTCCTAGAGTGTCAACAAGTGAAAGCTGACCACCATCATCCGACAGGTCTCCTACAACCACATGATGTTCCTATGTCCAAGTGGGAAGTCATTTCTATGGATTTTGTTGTGGGATTGCCGCTCACATCTCATAGACACAATGCCATTCTTGTGATATTTGATAAGTTGACCAAGAGTGCTCATTTTATTCTAGTTAGAGACACTTACGATGTCACTAATGTGGAACATATGTTTTTAAGTGAGGTCATCCATTTTCACGGGATACCCAAGAAGATCATTTCAGATAGGGACTCCAGATTCACTTCTAGGTTTTGTACAAGTTTGCAGTCAGCGTTGGGGACGCAGTTGAACTCAAGCACAACTTATCATCTGGAAACAGATGGAAAAATTGAGAGAGTAAATCAATTCATGGAAGACATGCTTAGGATGTATGTCATGGATAATCAAACCCATTGGGAGAAGTACCTACCTTTGGCAGAATTCGCCTACAATAACAGTTTTCATAGCTCCATCGGAATGCCACCCTATGAAGCTCTGTATGGAAAGCCATGCATAACATCGTTGAGTTGGGAAAGATTAGAAGACCGAGTAATAGTCGAGCCATAATTGATTCAAGAGATGGAGGAACAAGTGATACAGATTAGGCAGAGACTAAAGGAAGCACATGATAGACAGAAAAGTTATGCTAATGCACATAGGAATGACCGAAGTTATAAAGTGGGAGGTCAAGTTTTCATTCGTATTAGACCCAATAAGAGTACCATTTGGTTCGGGAAGGGGACAGAGTTGTCACCTTGATTTATAGAACCATTCAAAATCCAAGAGAAAACTGGACATGTATCCTATCATCTCGTACTGCCACCCCACTTGCATAAAACTCATGATGTTTTTCATGTATCTATTCTACGTCATTATGTTGTTGACGAATCACATAAACTAAATTGGAAGGAATTGCAGGTATCGAACGCAGGAACCCTCACGGTAGAACCGTTACGCATATTGGACCGTAGAGTTCGACATCTCATGAACCCTCTGGTAGACCAAGTTAAGGTCCAGTGGGACAAGTATAGTCCAGGATCTGCTACTTGGGAGGATGTCGAGACGTTACGACGAGATTATCCCTCACTTTTTCTGACCACCTCGAGAATATGATTCTCGAAGGTTGGGTGTATGTAAGACCACCTTTTGACTTAGACAACTAGGATTACCAGAGGCCTAATCACCTTTATTTTCTATTCACAGTGAAACTATTAATGATACACTTGAACTTTTAAGACGTAGGAACCTTTATGAATGTTTAAATGTTATTTGAATGATGATGGATATGATGCGATATATTATGTGAATGAAAATTTTATGAATGTTTAAATGTTATTTGAATGATGATGGATATGATGTGATCTATTATGAGAATGTAAATTCTATGAATGTTTAAATGTTATTTGAATGATGATGTATATGATGTGATCTATTATGTAAATGAAAATTCTATGAACGAGTAACGCCAATTGAATTATGGGGATATTATGAGATTTATTTCTAACTTGAAAACTTTGATATTAAATTTGTTGGTACGTGGATACCGAATTGAGATTATGGTTGTACACAATTACATGATGATAATGCATAGATATGTATGAATTTGTGTTATAGACTAATTTGCAGGTCAATGGGCTATGAAATAGCCAAGGGATAATGGTAATAAAAGTGGATTTCATGACCACCGACCGAGAAACAATATGGTATGAATCTTTG
>ML835468.1:19652-48297 GCA_009831015.1 Picea engelmannii | reverse complement strand
TGAACAATTTGAACATTAGTCCCTTTGCACTAGGCTTCACCATTAGGCTTTGGTCATATGTGATGCCTTTCCATGCTAAAGGAAACTAAGTACATCATCTTGATACACCGGGGTAATATGAACCTTTAAAACATTAGCATTAGGGAAATTACACTCCCCAACCTTCTCTTCGTTACCACTATTAATTCATGATAAGTGTTCTGATCCAACATGGGCCTTACAAGGTTTTACAAACATGCCAAAGTCATACTCTTGGAAAAGTATCAACCATTTGTTGATTCTCCTCGAGAATATTATCTTGTTGACAATGACGACACATTATGTGATCCTAGGATAGATAAGGAAGCGTGATATAGACAGAGATTCAGATAAGGAAGTGAATGTATTCTCGGCTAAGAAAGTAGTTTCAAGGTTTCATGATCTGTAGCACACCCGACCCCCTAATTCGAACTTAGGCTGGTGGGATGTTATTTTTTCTTGCTTTCTCTCTCTAGGCATGCTATCAGACTCATCAATCATTTAATTGAGGACTTATCCTATCACATTATGATCTATAAAGACTCTTATTTATTCTCTCAGAGATCACCCCACCTAGTTACTGAAGTTCCCAGGTGTGTATACACACTCCATCGAATGGTCAGGTTTGTCTTTCTCCCTCGGAGGAACAATATGGACCTATTTGAACCTATTCAATCAGAGTATCTCAACCATCCAAGTTGATCCCTCCTCTGAGAACATTATCCCCATGGGTCATTTCTTAGAATCTAACAATCCTCAGACTTGGAATTCTAATGACTACGATCGCATCAGAGCCTCTACCTGCCCGAAGGTTACTCCTCACCTGAGTACCCATTCCACTTACCAATAGATGGGACCCGCAAAACTTACGGCTAAGATTAAATCTCACCCTCATACCAATCAATGCTCCTTTTTTTTGTGACTCCTCTCTTCATATCACCTCCACTTCAAGTTTCCATCCACCCCGAAGATCTCACTCCGACCATGCACCTCCTCGATGGACTAAACGATCACCTCTCATATAATCCAATGGTCTTTGTGGTTTTCAGGGTTGAAATGATGGTCAGTTAGGATTTTTAGAACCCTCCTCCTCATTGTGGTTCTCTCCTTATCCAACATATGTGATTTCACACACATCGTTTGAGAGATATACGGTTGTCTAACTTCCATTTTCGGGAGTCTACCCTGATCCACTTCACATTACCTACAACAAACTTACTCCGTTGTACTAACATATGAATCCAATGATCCATATTTCACACCTAGTCATCCTCTGATAGATCCACAGTCTCAGTTGACTCAGGGATTTCCTCTATAGGGTTCAAATACAACCTCATATAGCCACTCTAAAAGTGGAATAATCTGATCGTCAGTACAGATCTACCCAACACGCCAAATAAATGGTTGTAAGTCATTATGATCATGCACGTTTTTTTTTTTCCTCAAGGGAAAACAATCGACTCAAGGGCTTAGTCAATTTTGGGATTCTACGAAACTTAAAGTATCTTCTGAGAGTTTGATGTCTACTCTCAGGATTTCTAAGGCCCATTTAACTTAGTCAAAAGGAAGTTCTTGCATATCTTGTAAGCTATCCACCTAATCATCACAACTACCTCATGCCTTAAGCTCTCCATTCCTCATAGGAAATCTTTCTGGCCAACATAACTCTCACATCATTGGTTAAATGATGTTTTTTTTCATGTCCTGCAAACTTTCCTCTAAATCTGCATAGTTTCTAAGAACACGGGTTGTCTATACTAGCTCAAAGTCACAGTTGACGGGTTAAACATTAATGATAAAAACATATCCCAGTAATTCAAAAGTTCCATTAATGGATTACAAGCATTTATGTTTCCCATTAGCTCAGACAATCTATAAATTCATCATTCACACACAATTTAAACAAATCAAGTTATGCACTTATCTGATCAAGGAAATGTCGATGCCAACTAACTGAGAGAGGATATCTTTCCTCCCAACATTAGGCTATATTGTAGAGTGCTTTCCTACAGTACGCCACCTCTGTTCCAAGCCATGATACCACAAGGGGATGAATCTGTTGGATTCCAAACTTGAGATGATCCAGGAAGGTTACTCCCCTTCCTCCTCTAACAGCAGTTGAATTTCCCCCCTTCCCACTGAGCTCAAGAACTCTACATGTTTATTAGGTGGTTTCTCAATTGAATTTCCTCTGCACAAGGAAGTCCCTTCTCTGCTAAACAATACCTCAACGACCTCCCCTTACCAGTGTCGGTTTCTATCTAGTAAGCACCAAGTTGTAGCCCATTATTGCTCCAATTTGGATTTGGGTCTTCTCTCCTTCAAGGTGATCAATATCAAATTGGATAAATTTCCTATTTTCTTTAAGGAAATCTCCCACTTTCTTTTCTTCCTCAATCTATGCTCATGAAATCGTATAATTTCAACATCTTTTCTTTGTTGGTCTATGTGTGCGTGCAAACTCCTCCTTTTGTCTTATTCTTCTAGTTGGATTATTTCAGTCTGGTGGTGTTTTTCCACCTTTGGTCTCTTCCTCCCCAATCTTCTTGGGACTCTCGTAACTTCTATTAGACGTCGCCTGCAGTCCACGGTCCCTATCCTGAAAGGGAAAGTCTATGGTGTCCCACTGTCATATTGTTCAATTGGCTCCATGCTTTTTGAAAAGACCAATCCATCAATCAACCATTAATGGCCTCAACCACTTTCTAACCTCCCATAACTAGTCACGTGTCTCCATTCAGATCGGATACACTGGAAGGTGTGCATTTATGCTTAACAAGCATAATCAAGCTTGTTAGACAAGATTCATGTTTTCTTCATAAAAACAATTAAGCTCCACCTTACCCAACCACTTAATCAATCTTTGCTTCATCAATCCCCACTTGTGTATCATGGTCAATACGTTTACGGGTTGTTCCCTCTCAGTCAATGGTTTTGGTGTTTTCATTAAATCAAAACATAATTACATGCTTCATAAATATAATTACATGAAGTCTTAGCATAATTACAGTCTTGGGGAAAACAAGGTGTTACATGATCAACATAAAAAATGAATTGATTGGGAAAAAAGTAATTTTTATTATTTTGCAAAGCATAAACTGTACCTAAAGATTCACACTCAATTGTGTTGTAATTGTGTTATGCTAGCAATAGTTTTCTATCGGTGAATTAGATCAAGGGATCCATCCCTTTATCTCCTAGATGTTTCAGGATAACCTTGATTTCTATACTTAATGCATTCATTTGAACATATATTGGTTTGGTCTAGTGCGAAAATAACCAAGGCTCTTTCTGAATTTTCTAACAAAGGAGTAACAACACTTCCAGCATCAGAGTGATTTTCTACCTCTTCATGGTAGATGTCTTCTGGTGAATTAAGAGGTAAGGGTTCATAGCCTTCTTCTGTAGGAAACCCTTGCATCCTACGTGATCTGCGAAGACCTTTATCGTCTACATGCTCAAACTTGAAAAATTATTAAAACAACAACACACGCTAAAAAATCTAGAAGAACCAACAAACAAACAAACCTTCTCTCAATGATCGTAATAGTTGGTGATGAAATCCAACATCGCATGATAAAATTGAGAAGGGGCTAGGATATGATCGGGTGGAACAGTTACGATGGCGACCTGCTTACCGGACTTATGCCTTGGTGCAAGCTTCCACACAGTAATCATGGATTTACCCTCCGAGGAGCCCGAGTGAGTTTGACCACCGTTTGTTTCAGGTATAATGAATACTTCCCTTCACCGTCACCTTGTGTAAAGACCCTAAAGATTATGGCTACTAAGGACACTAACTCGCAGTCAACCCTTGGGCATGTATAGTCGACATTCCAGTCCGAACGTATGGGAAAGATAACAAGTTTGAAATCCTTCAAGAGAACTGAGGACAAGTGGACCGGTAGAACTCCATAGGACCCCGAACAGATTTGGAATTCACGAAGCACCGAGACCAAATGAAGACAATTGGATCTCAAGAAGAACCCCCAATATACGATCTTACTATAACGAATGATTAAACCGTAGAGGGATAATCTTCGTGGCTCTCCCAAACACAACCTCATGCGTAACCCCTGCATGAGAGGGGGATCCCATATATTCTTATATGAAAAATGGATTTGCTCTCCCTATCGCAAGATGATAATTTTGTTTTGAATGCTTTGGAGAGTTGTACTCACAGCCTAATCCAAAGCGCTAATCCTAGTCTAATGTTGGTGGAAGAATCTAAAAAGAAAAAGTTTCTAGATCAAATTTTAATTAGCGTTAATTTGTGTGGTTGTTCTTTACTCAGAGGTGAATGAGAGTGAAATTGATGATATTATGATTTGATTCCAAAAGAAGCATAATAAAAATGATAAACAAACGTTTCTTTCAATGAACTTCTATTTATGGGAAGGAGAAGAATTTTCTTTCTTTCACTATCAAACACAAAAATGCAAAAAATTTCATGCAACTGCTTTGAACAAGAATCCAATTTAATGCTAAAATATTCAGAAATTGATTCTAATATCCAAAATCCAATCATGAAAATATATCTCTTTGTTTTAAATATGAACCTTAATTGGTTTGATTCGAAGCTTCTTATGCCAACCAGATTTTACTATTTGCAGTTTTAGACAATTGGAAGCAAGTATCATATAAACAAAAAGAACACTCTCACAGTAATCAAACAAGAAGAAAAACAAATCTAAACCTTTCAAAAAGACAACCAAAAATTCAAACAAGAAAATTGCTTGAAAAGATACAAATCAAAGACCAAATGGAATAGTACAAATATATATGGACTTCCTTGTGACAACTTTCAAACAATCAGAGGAAGCGACCCCCTCTACTCGAAGAATTGTATATCTTTCTCTAGGAGCAATGGGCAACCTGGGGAAAAATCATAAAGTTTATATCCCAAGGCTTACATCTAAAATCCTTCCTATAGATAAAGCTCTTTCTTGGTTTGATGGGGCTGCTCAACAGAATGGAAAACTTAGTGGTGTTGGCGGAGTCTTGAAGATAGATGAATGTAAGGAGTATAGATGGACTTTAAATTGTGGATGTGGAACAAATTCCAGGGCAGAGCTCATGGGAGCTTGGGCTACTTTGACTCTTGCCTCAATACTTACAATTTATGACTTGCATGTTTTGAGGGATTCAAAGATCGTCATCGATTGGCTCAATTGAAAAGGTTCGCTAAAGGTGGCAACTTTAGATGGATGGAAGGATAGAATTTCTGAACTTCTCCCTCTATTCAGATCTATCTCTTTTGTGCACATATACAGGGAAGAAAACAAAAAAGTTGTTTGTCTATCCAAAAAGTCTCTTTATATATGTCGAGGGAGAATTTCCTACAGTCAATGGGTAGGAGGCCATGAGGGCCCTACACTCGTTTTAAATATGTATTGATTATCAATGAGTCCTCCTTAGAACTCAAATATTTTGGGCCTGTTGTTGGTTTTCATTTCCCTCTTTGATAGAGAGTATTTTTGCCTTGATATTAGTCTATTGGTAGCTTTTCTGAAGAAGACATCCTTGATAGGTTTTGGATTTTGACTTGATTGTATGACTGTCTCCTGTATATTGGGTCTGCCCATAAAAGGGACATCTTTGCTCATGATGTACTGATTTTGTAAACATATTATATTATTATGAATATAATGTGAAATTTTCAGTGGAAAAAAAGTGACTTTATCACAAATATAAGCCTTATATTCTAATAGGGAGCTCTCATGAGTGATCTAGAACTAGTTAGATAAAGATTTCAATTTTCCTTCCATTGGGAGCAATGTAATTTCAAATTTATGAATAATGCAATTTTTTCAACTTGAATTTCTTGATGTAATTGAGGGATTCACCTAATTACTTGGTTTGGGGTTTGGAATTGCTCCAAAGTTGCAATGGAGGTTGAATCACCTCTACCCATAGAGTAGAATATTGCCATTTTATTTTCTTTAATGGCTGGAAATTTTCTTTCATTTACTTGTTGCTATTTACTTTCATGTTTGTACTTTTATTTCTAGAAGTAATTCCATTTCCTATATTTCTTTGAGAAGTACTTTCATTCATTTGCTTTCATGTATTTCTTTCATTGTTTTCACTTTATAATGTTCATTACTTGGAAGTATGTTTAATGGAATCTCTACGATAGATAAGGGTTGCAATGATGGAATGGTCTAGTAGTAGCCTTAGGATCCTAGTTCATTGATACATTCACCTAAATCTTCACTTAAAAGTAGTGATCATAGACCTCTCTCTTTCCTTGTACATTGTCAAGGGAGTTAAGAAGGAAGACCCTAAACTCAATGAGATGAACAGTCAAGGGGAATGAAATGTGAAAGTTGATCATTTTCCCATTTAATGTAGATTAGATGTAGTTAGTTGCTTATCATTCATAAGAATAGAATATATCTCATCAAGTTAATATCTTGTGGTTATGCATACAATGCATAACACCTCATAAGTTTGCATGGTCCCTAGGTTGATAATTAAATTGAAGATAAGGGATTTAGTAGATATATTGTTGTAATTATTTGGTCCAACACTCGCCTTTGAGGATTTGATTGTCTATTCACTCCAACATTCAGTTGACATGCCAACAACTATCTCATTTTTTTCCAAAGTTGCTATTTTAAAATTTTTACTACCAGTTCATTCCTCGTTGTGACAGTAGTGCAATTCATAAGCTTGCATTACTTACATGACCCAGATCCCACATTGTTAACGATCCTCTCTCTATGTTCAACCCACACATTCAAGATTAAATTTTAGCTTTTTCATATGTTTCAAACCAAATTTTTTTCTTGAAGTTCACTATTGGGTTTAATATATATTTTTACTAATCTTAGACATCATATTATTTAGATTTAACTGGTCTTATTTGATTAATTCTCATTTTGATTAAATGTTGACTTTATTTTTACTGCTTCACGCGTACTAAATATTGCTAATTAATCTAGAGTGATTTATCTTTTATTTAAATTATTATTGGTGTGGGGTCACGTCTCATTATTTCTTCATATGCTCTTCACCTTGCACTCTTTGGCGATTCAGGTGAACCAAAAGTAGAATTTGAGGTTGTTTTCTATTACCATTAATTTCAATTCATATTTGGGCTATTACTTCCATATATTTTCATTATCAACATTTCATCCCACACATGCACACAAAATGCACCCAACAACTAAAGAATCAGTTCATGATGTTGATTGAGACCTTAAAAAAAAACCTAGTTTAAGAAAACTAACATCACTAGTTTCATAGTAATACTTCACATTCGGATTAGAGTAAGAGTTTGGAAATAGGGTTGTAAGGTGAGCATTCCAAAGTCACCATTCATAAAAAATTAGTTGTTTATTACTTTTAGCGTAATCCTTTTAGTAGAAAAAATTGTTTGTTGGGAAAGCACATCTTATACATGCACAAAACACTAAGTCAAGCTAAATAAGTGTTGAGATACCTCACACTTACTTGGTGGGTGAACTTATATTCGAGTACTTCAGGTTGTTGGCACTTACTCAGAGTGATGCCTTCTTTCTAAGGTTTCACCCATGGGATTCATCTGATAAGTTCCTATCCATTGTGAACACTTAACTGACCACTATTCCCCCAACCTATCATTGCGAAGATGCAACTCAATGGCTATTGTTCGAAATTCTACCTAGGTGACTTTCTCATAGAGTTATGAGTGGTACCTAAAGTAGATAGGGTATTATCCCTTGGATTTAATTACCCTAAGTTAGGTCACTATAATTGTTTCATTCTACCTTGACTTGGATAAACCCTAAGTGGATTTCACCACCCTCAACAAAAATCCATTTGGAAGGCTGAATTTTTTTTCCTTCTATATTTGCTTTAGCTATACTAAGTCATAAAAGTTTTGTTTGATATTTTTTATATATTATTTTTTTTTAAGGTAAAACATGGTCACAATCAAGACATTTCTTACATTAGTACTTAGCTAATTAAAAAAAACATGAGACTAAGTCACTCAGTGACCATTGCAAGCACTTATCACCCTTGATGATGTCTAGGATCCATGATCTTTCATCATCTCCAATCTTAGTGGTTAGGTGCACTACTATTATATAGCTACTACTAATTATTAAAATAATGCTGAAATATGTAATAAAGTTGAAAGATAAATTATAACATGTTCCAAATATATTTTTGCATGATAAACTGTTTAGAGTTCGATCTATTTGCATAAAGTAATGTTTCTTAGAACAAATTTCATCTTTATATGAGTTGAGGAAATGTGTGAAAAACAAAAGATGACGTGGAGATTACGAAAGATGACGTGTAAGTGGGGATTACTCGTCTCATTATTATGAAAGCAATTACAGAGGAGAGAGAATTGACTTGATGTAAGTGGGGAAATCAGTACGGAGGAGAGAGGATTGATTTGATTTTAGTGGGGCGAATAAATCGGTGTATGAGGAGAGAGAATTGAGTTGATTTGATTTGAGTGGGCGAATAAATCGGTGGAACATTTTATTGTAGTACCTTGCCTTCAATTAGAAAATAAGTGAGTGAACATTTCCTTGTATTAGAAAATTCTCCATTGTGCTTCAAACGCTATCAGTTGGAAAATGAAAAATGGATATTTGGAAAGAGATAATATTAATTTGAGTGGGAATGAATTAAAAAATAGGTGAAAATTTCTTTCAATAAAAAGAATTTTAATGTATTTTAAAGTTGATTAGCTATTTGTATTAACATGACTTAGTGGTGAAGAAATATATAATTGTGTCAATAATAAAGAGAACACCATATTAATTTAAAGTTGGTAAGCTATTTGTATTGACCCGATTCAATGGGTGAAGAAATATAGAATATTTGTATTGACTTAGTGGGTGAAGAAATATATAATTATGTCAGTAAAGAGAATATCATCATATTAATTTAAAGTTGGTAAGCTATTTGTATTGACCCGATTTAATGGGTGAAGAAATATAAAATATTTGTATTGACATGACTCAGTGGGTGAAGAAATATATAATTGTGTTAATAAAGAGAACATCATCATATTAATTTAAAGTTGGTAAGCTATTTATATTGACCCGACTCAATGGGTGAAGAAATATAGAATATGTGTATTGACATGACTCAGTGGGTGAAGAAATATATAATTGTGTTAATAAAGAGAACATCATCATATTAATTTAAAGTTGGTAAGCTATTTGTATTGAAGACTCAATGGGTGAAGAAATATAGAATTGTGTGAATAAAGAAAACATCATCATATTATGAATAAGAGAATAATATAGAATTGTGTTAATCAAGAGAACATCATTATATTATGAGTTTTTTTTTTTTTTTCAAATTATGAAATTATGAAAGTGGGAGAAAAAGAAAGATGGTGATAGAGTTGAAAAATTGTGAGATAGAAAATGAAAAAATGCTTCACTACATTTAACAAGTAACAAGTAGAGGAAAAAAAAAGGTAGAATTTTTTTTCAATAATTTTTTAAAACTTTGGATTTGGGTTGGTACCAATTCACATGGATGATATTGCTTCAAGAGGTTTTTTAATAGAAAAAATAAAAAACATGTCCCAAACCTTTACAATATTTGTGCTAATATTGGTGTAAGATTTCAAATCTACTACTCATTCAAATCTATTAAGCAATTAGTTTATTAAGTATTAAGAAGGATGTAAAAGAAATAAAATAAATTTTTTTTCATTAATTAAAAATTTACAATTTTATTAATGTTTCAATTTTTTTCTTAATTTTAATTCAATAAATAAATATGTAAATCTTTAAATGATTGAAATTATTATTATTATTATTATTATTATTATTATTTCAAAATTATAAATAGTAATGTTACTGTCTCATTCATATTATTATAATAAATTATTTTATGCCACATGATTATACACACCTAAGAATTAAATACCTACATGTTTTAGTAGATATTTTTTTTCTCTAGGAGTTGGACCTGACCAAAATAATTTGAATGAAGAAATCTCCAAAGAACTCTCTAAATTATCAATGTTGGTTTTTCTAAATGTTTCATTTAACAACTGGGAGGAATCCCAATAGGGACATTTTTTTTCCAATAGAAAATCGCACAAAATTATATTAGAGTATAATTTTTCTTACATAGCAAAAATAACTCTCCGGGATATCACAACTATCCCATCAACTACATCAAACTGTTCTTATCAATAAATGATCTAAAACAGACTGTCCACTTTTATCTTTCTATCCCAAAAGTGTCACTACAACATCAAACAAATAGTCCATCATAACATAATGACATTGGCAAAACCTTCAAGTTCTAAAGTCATTACAAAAAACTGATAAAAATCAGCAAATACCCAAGAAGCCTAGAAGAGATTTATGATGGAAATAGGCCCTATCGTCCCCTTATCCAAAGCGAAGAAAGATAATATTCCTTTTGGAGCCAGAAGCGCTTGTTTGGAGAGATCATCAACTTCTTTGTTGAATTCCCGGAAAAAGTGTTGGAAGTTGATTCCTAGAAAATATGTCGCCAAATCCTTCATTCTGAGCTTCCAACCTTCAATATCATTGGCCTATAACTTTCCTCTGTGATTTAACCAGACAATCACCACTTTTGAATCCCCCAATATCTGAATCTTTTGAATATTCCACTTCTTTGCAAGATATAGAGTTGCCCACACACCCATGAGCTCGACCTTTGTATTTGAACCTGCCCCGTAGTTTAAAAACCACCTGTGAACCTTTGAATCTGGATGTTTAATGACACCCCCAATGCTGTTGTAACACCCTGTTTCCCCCAGTCTGTAAATATAACTATATTGGCCAAGGAACTATGGAAAACCTAAAAGTGTGAATGTTTGATTTAATGGACCATTGTACAAAAGGTTGATGAATGTAAACTATGTTATTTTAATAGAAAATGGCTACGTGTTGCATGACTGCTAAAAGAGGGGATGTGCTAAGAGAAAACCATGAATGTTATGAAAGGTGGTGGAGGGGACCCAAAATGGTTGTGTTAACCTCCACCGAACTAGTACCATGCTGGAATTAATTGCTTAGATAATAACAACCCTCTAACCCAGAAATGAATCCTAGCCTTGGGGGTGGCCAGTGATAAATCCATTGGGAGTGATTGAGCCTATGGTTGGGTGGAAACGAGCACCCCTTTCAGCAGTCTCATCACGCTCTATGGTTCTGATAAGTGTTTTCTTGCCTTATGTTTTGAATTGTAAATAATGGATACATGCGAGTATTTACATGTCTATAAAGGATTCTTTCTTTGTATTAAATGATTAAGTTATGAGTATGCGTTCGTTCCTTTGAGAACCTATATTTCTGCTTGATTTTCCATACACCCCAGTTTAATCACTCGAAGGCGCTTTCCCCAGGAATTTACGTCACTATCCTAGAGTCAGAACAAGCCTCTGGGCATAGCTACCGTTTTGATAACCTCACAAGTCACTTTGACTTGATTCAGAGCTTAAAGCTCTGCGAGTTGGGAAGGTGTTCCCTTAAGACCAGTAGACTAGGAGACTTTGAACTTGTGCCTATTCGCTTAACCAAAAACCCGACTAAGAGCATGGATTATAGCCCAAGAGTTATATGAAGATCCATGTGACCTAGGTCTAGGAACCTTGGAGCTCGAGGCTCCGAGATGTCAAATTACACGATAGTCAAGTTGAATCCCGCAATTGTTGTGAACCGTTGATCTATGAACGGAGATCAAGGCTGGGGAATCACTGCGGAGCACGAAGGTGAAAATAACGGACATGCTAGTTCGTGGCCTGCAATTCACCCTTGTCGTTGATCTCGATGGGCTAGAAGATCAATGATCCCGGTTAGACTAAAATCAAGCGAGAACCTTCCAGATTGCGGAGGTCGAACTCTTTGGTAAAGAATACACATGTTGGGGCCCCGCAATTTCTGTGAACTGTCGATCCTCATTGACTTTCGATCTGAGTTTGACGCGATCCCTGAAACGCAAGGACCGTGTGGACGGCGAAATCTTCAAGTAGGTCAAGCTTAGAAGAGATAGCTCTTTCAAGAGTGCAGAAGAAATCCAAGAGATGGGCCCGTAGGAGGAGAAAAGGTCGAATCCTTCGAGCACTTAGAAAATATTCTAAGTTGGAGTAAGTCTGAAGCTCAGGAAGGATAGCAAGATTCAAGTATCTAAAGGGAATATCCTTTCATTTGGAAGATGAGAAAATGAGATCTGTTTGGGAGGATCAAAGGTCTGTCACGACCATTAGATTTGAAGGAGGAGTGCAGGTGTTAGCACCTCGACTCCTTTAGTCTTTGCAAATTCGACAATCGTAGGATCTATCGGGACCCATCTTGATCGTCGGATATGTGAGTTCAGAGTTCACGCATCGGGAGAATCGTGCGTTGGTGCGACTAAACCTCAGAAACCCGAAGTTGTGAAGTGACTCTGAGTCGTTGGATTCAGAGGATACGTGGCAGAGATCCACGTGATTCGGAGGAAGAACCTGCAGATAAGTCAGGAGGAAAATACCCGAGGAGCTAGGAGTCGCAGCAATCCTAGTCGTCCATCGAGATAGGACACATGGCTGGAGATCAACATTTCGCTGACTCGCAAATCGGGAAAGTCAAAGGCATAATTGTGAGAATTCGCGAGGTCTGAACTCACGAGTTGATCTGGACCGTTAGATCATGGGGAGCCTCAACTTGTTGATCTAAGGTGAGCGAAGTTCGGAAGTTTGGACTTCGAGGAAAGGGAGGTGGACTAATTTCCAACTTCGTGAAGCACGAAGTCCCAAAGTATTTGGGAGTTGTCCCTAGGTCACGGTCGGATTTCATATCATCATAAGTCAAAGGAAGGAGCTAGATCTTGCTAGGCTCTTAGCCCGGAGATCGAGAGTTCAGGGAGTCAGGAGAGTCAGGGTTGGCTCACATGCAAATACCCGACATGCGAAGTCGAGAAGCGCCTTTTGGATAGGCGTGTAGTCCCAGCCTGAGATCATATGAAGGAAGGGGCTAGAATGGAGAGCTAGCGCATGTTACTCAAACCCTCCAAAGGGGCCAGGAAAGAGCCTGCGGGTTTGGAAGAACCTGCAATTTAGGAAAGGGTAACCAAGAGAGAGTTAAGAAAAAGCAAATTTTTTTATGCCCCATCGTGGGTGTGTTACAAATTGGTATCAGAGCATGGTTACAAGACTTGGCCTGCTTGGGCTCATGCACGAGTCGCACAAAGAGGTATTTTTATCTACATTTACTCCTCCAGGAGAAGGACTGTATATTGAACCTGTGATTTTGGGAATTCTTGTTGAATTTCAGCAGAAGAATTTCTTTAACCCTTTGTCAAAGTGATAACTACTCTTATCGGAGTTGGGATATGCTAATTAACATTTATAATAAGACTTGAATGTGGATAGATGAAGGTGAGATGGGTAAGTCCTATAGAAGTTCAGGCAAGAAGGTTTTCTTGCTAGCTATTATAGTATAAAAGGGAAAGTGACTCTAGTTGGTTATTTCCATAAAGAGAAGGCAACATCCATATGAGTTATAACTGTGATATTAGTCATGTAAGCGACTATAATATCTAACTAAAGAACACTAATGATAAAACTAAGATAGTATGATGAATACTTAGTTGTGTGTGTATGCTTGAGTGCATGGATTTAATGCATTGTGAATCTTCTTGATATGAAGCCTGATATTAATACCAGTTAGTTACGAATGATATTAAATGTGCAAGTGATGCACATGTATGATGTAAGAGTATAAGTATACTGAAGGCCCAATATGGTTTCCCTGATGAGTGAAATGTGAGGCAAGCATAACAATTGCCAAGATTGAATGAATACCATGGATGCATGGTTGAATCCATTTTGAAGGGTCATGAAAGTTTTGTTTTGAATGATAGCTTAAGGGGAATGTACTCCATCTCTCCAGGAAAAGCCAATACAAATAAATGAAAGAGTAAACGAGCAAGGATGCTTTGTTGTCATGATAAGAGGCAAATGCCTTTGAGGATCGCATGAGAATGATTGTAAACAATCATGAGTTGACTGATCTTAAAAGTAAAGATGCATGTGGGCTATGAGATATACGTATGACAGCTACATACATGCTTAGGATTATGAATATGGTTAAGTACATCATAGATGTAAGTTAACAAAAACCAGAATATGTATGGATACATAATTTGGGTACATGACAAAGATGCATGTTTATATTCCTTAAGGGAATATTTGGTAAACATCTAAAGCTAACTCAAGGTTGAGTCCATCATAGATAGCGATGAACGCGAAATAAGGAAGTTGCATGCTGAGGGAATTCCCCGTGGAAGAACTATGTGAAAACTCTGTTAGGATAATAGAGTCACAACCCTAATGATTGTTGAAGGTTGGGCAATGGGTTGCAAAGCCTGCCTATATAAGAATCCTGGATTACATTTTTTTTAAATAAAATGTGTAGGTGGAAGACTAAGAACTGAATGTTAACCACTCTGAGAACTGAATAATAATGTGCAGGATGCATAGGTTCATGACCCACTATGAANNGAAAAAAAAAAAAAAAAAATCTTGCTACTAAGCATGTTGTTGTATCCAAAAGGGTTATAGTGAGGCCTAACCAAGGCTGCTCAAGGGAAAGAGCAGGAAGATCCCAACCTGGAATAAATTGCAAAAATCCAAGAAGTGGAAAAAGGGGAGAGCCCCTAACTCCTTTCTTGCTATGTGTTATGTTTCCTCTAGAATGAGAAAGTTGATTTACTAATAAAAGTAAATGTTTTGATACCATAGTGATGATGATCGTATTACTGCAGAAACAATTGAGAATTGTCTGTATTGCATTCATGGAAACCCTTGAAGATAATGTGATGAAGTGCATAAAGATATGCTAGGACATTTTGAAGGAGTTTTATGGATTTGGATGTTATGATACATGCATTTTAATTGGTATTACAACTAATGATGCATGTTGTGTATAGAAAGGAATTGGAAATGTTGAGGAAGACAGTTACCAATAATGGGCAACCTCAAGCAGAGGATGACCATGGGTAGGCTCCAGTCAAAAGATTCTTGACAGGACCGTGGAAATCTCGCTAAAGAACTGTTAATGAGGTAAAGATAAGAAAGAGAGTGCTAGTAGCCAAGAACAGGTATAAAATGCTCATGCTTATGTGGCTCAAGGTATGAAAAGATTTGGGTGAGAATCCCTTCTAAAATATTTTATTGTCTCATGTTATGCATGAAATTTTTAAAGGGCAGTTGTATGCCATGGATACCCAAGTAGGGTATGATTCGGGAGGAAGAACCTGAATGTTGGAGGTGTGAACCTCTAGCAGTGAAGACTAATTATATGATGCAACAACATTTGAACCAAATGATCTCTGTTGACTCAAAAGGTCAAAAACCCTTACTAAGAGATCGTAGAAATCCCTTCGATCAACTACAGAGCGAGATAGTGAGGATCAAGAAGGAAACTCGGATCAAATCAGGTTAATCAAGAACCTAACAGAGGGAGTGAACACGAGCCATTCATCGGAAGGAAACCGATCCTAGTCATCAAATCGATTTCAAGATCCACTTGAGTTAACAGATCAAATGCCAGTCGTTCAATAAGATCGACAACCCGCATTCATTACGAAGATTGAATAGGCACATAAGTTAATGAAGGAGTCTGTGCCCATAATTTAAATTCAATATAGATTTGTTTTGAGTTTGGATTTCGATCGCAGATCGGACGACTCGTATTGATTGTGGAGCGCGAAGGCAGAGTTAACGGGCACGCTAGTTCATAGCCCACAATCAATCAACACCGTTGACCTCGTCAGGGTGGATGATCAACAACCCCGATTAAAAGAGTTGGGCGAGTACCTTTCAGATTGCAGAGATTGAACTCTCCAATAAAGAGAAAGCACATTGGGGATTCCATAATCCCCATGAACCATTGATATGTGAATGATCAGTGGGTGGACCTGCAAGGAACCCACACATTAATTCCACATAAACTCGTATCGTTATTGGGTCTGTGGTTGAATTTGGAAAATCGAGGCTATACTCTCAGTTTAAATTCTCGGTCAGATACTTTTGTGCTAGGATTGTTGTATTTGGAATCGTGTGGTTTAGGATCAATCAAGGGATAAGATCGATGACCCGTATTCATTGCGGGGAAGGTATATGCACGTAGGTTAATGTCATGAACCGTACCCATAATTTAAACTCAATACAATTTTGTCTTGAGTTTGGGATCCGATCGTAGATTGGATGACCTGAATCTATTGCAGAGATCGAAAGGAGAATTAAACCACGAGCTAGTTGAGGTTCCGCAATTGCTTGCATCCATTGGATCTGGGAAAGACAGATCCTCATCGTCGAATTGCAGACAATGGAATTTTTAGTAAGGAAGGAGGACCTTCCAATGTTTTACTTACATTATGTAAGCACTGAAGAAAAACAAATTGGGTGACCATAAGTGTTGGCACCCTGGTTATTAATGAAGGAAGAATGCTTAAAGGCATTCATGTGAAACTTTTGAGTTTTATGTGTATTGATTTGGGAACGTGATTGGCCTATAGCAGGAAGCATGGTCCTGTTGTAAGAGTGAATGAAAATGAATAAGCCATATGCTGAAGAGGTTGGTTAAATTCCAACGCACCATGGCCAAGAACCTGTCATAAAGTGTGACAAACTTGAAATCAATGCAAGAGTGCATTGGGTATGAATGTGGCCATGAATATTGACACATTTTTAAAAATCCTTTGAAATGTTGAATTACGTTTTGAAAGGTTTGGTATGTTGAAATGAGGCATAGGCAAGGAATGAGATCCCATTTTTGTATTTATATAGATGTGATGGACTGTTAGTATGCATGATTTTGAAAAGATAATGTGCATGAAAACTAACAATTTGTTTGGCTGAGGAATGTTGAAATTACAGGAGGAAAAGGGTCTTGGATATGGTAGTATTGTAAGACCATAACGAAGACCGATTGCCTACTGAGCCAAATTGCAAGGAATGGTATTTCCCCTTTTGAGAAAGTGAATTTGTTTGTTAGTATGCACAACTCCAAAATTGTTTGTGACGACGTTATAAAGGTGTAATAAAATATATGTGCATGGGAAACTAATAATTTGTTTGGCGGATTGAAGTTGAAAGTGTAGGAAGCAAAGGGGTCTTGGATATGGCAATGTTGTAAGCCCATAAGGAAGACCAATTACCTGCTGAGCCAAACCTCTATGGGAAGGAAATTCCCATAATTATGAATCTGGTTCCTGTGTGGAACAAATATGAAAACAAAATATGGAATTTGGAAATCTTTGGGTGACAGATTTACAAGAAAATTTTTGAATTTAAAATTTATGATGATGTCTCATGAATTTTTGTATGCAGGTGAGAAGAAAATATATGTCCAGAAAGGACAAATGATGAAAAATGGCTACTATTGAGCCATGAGAACCCCATGGTAATCCATGATCACCTAGAATATATTGTGTTGAGGTAACACAAGCCAGAGGAAAGACAAGGAAGTGTGGTGGGCAGAAGGAGACCTGCAGAAAATGCAGAGATGAGAGCGGAAACTCTTGGGTCTGAGGAAGGACTGAAAGAGGAACAACGATTTCTGATCACAGAAAAATAGAGATTGAGCCAGGAGAAGGAGAGTAACCTTCGTCCTTATCTATTTTTGTATTTGGAGAAGGAGAGTAACCTTCGTCCCTAACTTCTGTTGAGCTAGAAGTAAGAGATTAAAAGTTATGATCACAGAAAAATAGAGATTGAGCCAGGAGAAGGAGAGTAACCTTCATCCTTATCTATTTCTGTATTGGGAGAAGGAGAGTAACCTTCGTCCCTAACTTTCGTTGAGCTGGAAGTAAGAGATTGAATCTCAAAGCACCATGGCCTAACCTCAAGGGTGTCCAGTGATAAATCCATTGGGAGTGACTGAGCCTATGGTTGCGTGGAAACGAGCACCCCTTTCAGCAGTCACATCACGCTCTATGGTTCTGATAAGTGTTTTCTTTCCTTATGTTTTGAATTGTAAATAATGGATGCATGCGAGTTTTTACATGTCTATAAAGGAGTCTTTCTCTGTATTAAATGATTAATTTATGAGTATGCGTTCGTTCCTTTGAGAACCTATATTTCTGCTTGATTTTCCATATGCCCCATTTTAATCACTTGAAGGTGCTTTCCCCAGGAATTTACGTCACTGTCGCGGAGTCGGAACAAGCCTCTGGGCATAGCTATCATTTTGGTAACCTCACAAGTTACTTTGCCTTGATTAAGAGCTTAAAGCTCTATGAGTTGGGAATGTGTTCCCTTCAAACCAGTAGTCTAGGAGACTTTGAACTTGCGCCTATTCCCTTAACCAAAAACCCAACTAAGACCGAGGATTACAGCCCAAGAATTATATGAAGATCCACGTGACCTGGGTCTAGGAACCTTGGAGCTCGAGGCTCTGAGATGTCAAATTGCACGATAGTCAAGTTGAATACTGCAATTGATGTGAACTATCGATCTATGAACTAAGATCAAGGGTGGGGAATCACTGCAGAGTGCGAAGGTGAAAATAGTGGATGCGCTAGTTCGCGACCCGCAATTCACCCTTGCCGTTGTTCTCGACGGGATAGAAGATCAACGATTCGGTTAGACTAAAATCAAGTGAGCACCTTCTAGATTGTGGAGGTTGAACTCTCTAGTAAATAATACGCATGTTGGGTCCCCACAACTTCTGTGAACCATTGATCATCATTGACTTTCGATCTAAGTTTGACGCGATCCCTAAAACACAAGGAGCATGTGGACGATGAAATCTTCAAGGAGGTCAAGCTCAAAAGAGATAGCGCTTTCAGGAGTGCATACGAAATTCAGGAGATGGGCCTGTAGGAGGAGAAAAGGTTGAATCCTTAGAGCACTTAGAAAATATTCTAAGTTGGAGTAAGTCAGAAGCTCAGGAAGGATAGCAAGATTCAAGTATCGAAAGGGAATATCCTTTCGTTTGGAAGATGAACAGATGAGATCTGTTCGGGGGGATCCAAGGTCTATCACGACCATTAGATTTGAAGGAGGACTACATGTGTTAATGCCTCGACTCCTTCATTCTTTGCAAATTCGACGACCGTAGGATCTATCGAGACCCATCTTGATCGTTGGATCTGTGAGTTTGGAGTTTGCACATCGGGAGAATCGCGCGTTGTTGCGACTAAACTACAAAACCCAAAGTTGCGAAGTGAATCTAAGTCATTGGATTCATAGGATATGTGGCAAAGATCCACGTGCTTCGGAGGAAGAACTTGCGAAGACGTCAGTAGGCAAATACTTGAGGAGGTGGAAGCCACAACAATCCTAGCCGTCCATCAAGACAAGACACATTGCAGGAGATCATCATTTCGTTGACTCGCAAATCGGGAAAGTCAAAGGTAGAGTTGTGAGAACTCGTGAGGTTTGAACTCACAAGTTTATCTAGACCGTTAGATCACGGGGAGCCTCAGATCGTTGATATGAGGTGAGTGAAATTCATAAGTTCGGACTTCGAGGAAAGGGAGGTGGACTAATTTCCAACTTCGCGAAGCACGAAGTCTCGAAGTATTTAAGAGTTGGCCCTAGGTCATGACCAGAGGTCATATCATCAGAAGTCAAAGGAAGGAGCTAGCGCTTGCTAGGCTCTTAGCCTGGAGATCGAGAGTTCAGGGAGTCGGGAGAGTCATTGTTGTCTCACATGCAAATACCTGACATGCGAAGTCGTGAAGCGCCTTTTGGATAGGCGTGTGGTCCTAGCCTGAGGTCGTATGAAGGAATGGGATAGCATTGAGAGCTAGTGCCTGTTACGCAAACCCTCCATAGAAGTGTATTGTTAAAATCAAATAGTGAAACACCCGCTCCCTGAAGTTCTTTAACAAAGTTGTCCCATTTAGAAGCTAATGTACCATAAAGTCTCAAGTCTGCACTATTTAACCACTTCTCTGCCAAGGATGTAGGATCACGAGTTTTCGAGGCTTGTGTTAAAAAAACAATCCTCTATTGATTAAAATGAGTGATAAGAACTTCTGAGAGAAAGGCTTTTTCACATAATCCTAGGATCCTGTCTCTACCAATCGAAATGAGTTGACCCCTACCCAGGCGCCATCTTAGCCAATGAGTTAATACATGAACAGATTGGATAAGACTAGACCACATTCTAGAAGCTGAGTGATGTATATGATTTTCTAATCGGAACCAATTGACAAAAGTACTATTTGGCAAGTATTTGTCCAGAATAACTCTATGCCAAATACCTTCCTCAGTCAACACTCTTCGCAGATTATTTGCATTCAAAGCCAAGTTGAAAAAACCAAGATTACGCAGCCCCCACCCACCAAAATTCTTCGGTCTAGACAAAATATCCCATCTGCAGAAGTGATAATGTTGGGAATCATTATGACCATTCTAGAGGAAATGGAACATCATTTTCCTAATCTTGCAAAGTACCGAGCGTGGAATTGCCTCCATCGACATCCAGTAAATTGGTTGTCCTTCCAACACTGTTTTTACTAAGATATATCTACCTCCCAAAGAGAGCCATCTATAACACCACGATGTTATCTTCTTCGAAATCTTGTTCACTAACCATTCCCAATATGCTGCCCTGTGAGCTCCAGTCTTCAAATAATAACCCAGGTAATGGAAGCCAATGGAAAGGTCACTGAAGTTATAAGGCAGAAAATCCTTGAAGGGTAAAAGTTCGGTATCCGAGAGGCCCTCAAAGTGGACCATTGTCTTTGTAGGATTGATCATAAGACCCGAAGCTTTACAAAATAAGTTGATAATAAATACTATATCCCTCCATTCTTGAAGATTTTCCTTTGACATGATTAAAACATCATCCACAAACAGTAAGTGGAGAGTTTTCATCAATCTCAAAACTTTAATACTTGAGAGCGATCATTCATCAAAACTATTTTTTAATAAGATACTGAGGCCTTCCAAAACTAGAATAAAAAGTAGAGGGGATAATGGGCACCCTTGGTGCAAACCCCTACCACTCTTGAAGAACTATTTTGCCTCACTATTGAGTAGAACTACGAAGGAAGAGGAAGTTACGCATCCCATGATCCACTCTGTCATCTGTATCCCAAAACCCACTTTAATTAAGGTCAATATTACGTGTTCCCAATCAATACAATCATAAGCCTTCCTTAAGTCCAATTTTAAAATGAGAGATTTAATATTTTTCTTCTTAATGTTGTGTATGCTCTCGTGTGCAGTGCCAATTGCATCTTGGATCCTCTTGCCCTATAGGAAGCCCAAATGTTCTGCAAATAGAGACCTTGATAAAATCAACTTTATATGATTTGCTATGATTTTTGATATCATTTTGTAACAAAGATTACATAATGATATCGGGCAGAAATATTGAAAGGTTGATGGATTATTTGTCTTCGGAATCAGAGTAAGGAAAGTTGAATTTATGCAACCCGAGATAGAACCCAATCTTCTCTATTCCTCCACCATCACCAGAAGGTATTCTCCAACAAGATAAGAAAGAACGTAAAAAATTCAGCAGTCCAACCATTCGGGCCCATACTCTTATCCTTCTTGAAAAGAAAAAGAATGGCCTTTAGTTCCTCCAACGTGATTGGGTTATATAACACATCAGATTCCTCAACACTTAGCATCTGTGGAAACATATCAATAATCTTACATTGTTCAGTCGTATTCTAGATAGTCAGAGCCATATAGAAATTTTGGAAATAATGTACTGCTTCCTTTTTTAAGAGTTGATGGTCGCTAATTTTTTCATGATTCTCACCGATGATCTTCCAAATGTGCTTCTGGTTCCTACTATGACTAGCATAGTTATGGAAAAAATTGGTGTTATTATCCCCACTCTTGAGCCAAGTGGACTTGCTTCGAAGTCTCCATTGTTCTTCAATCCTCGTTAAAATCAAATTTCTTTCAGATTCCAGTTGCCTGAGAATTTTACTATCTTCTAGATTATTTGGATCTCTGACCAATCTCAAAATTGTCTCCTTGATATCCGCTTCTAAATTTAGTAAATTACCTTTGTCTCTAGCCAATTTTTCTTTATACCAAATTTTTGTTTGTGTTTTTAGGACTTTTAGCTTCCAGAACAATCTAATTTGTCTGCCACCCTTCGATAGGAATACATGATCCTTCTAAATATTATGCACAAGTGCCACAAAGTCGTCGTCTTTTATCCAATGTGTGTTTAGTTTGAACGGAAAGGCCTTCTAAATAGGTAGAATTTCCAACTGTAAGAGGACTGGAGCATGGTATAAGATATAAGGAAACTCAACCCAAGAACTATACAGGCCAACAAATGATAATAAGTCTTATGATATAATACATCTGTCGAGTCTCCTGGCCACTGCATCAAGACCAACATGCCCATTCTTCCAAGTGGGCACCAGTTTTTCCGGTTGTATGTCGATCAACCTTTTTGAAATAAAAATATCTCTGTAAAAATCATCAAACAATCCTGACACTGTTGATCCTCCCCAGACCTCTGCCATAGAAAAAACAATATTCAAGTCGCCAACAATTATCAAATTTTTTATGTCCAAAATACCACTATCTGCAACTGATCTCCATAAGAGTTTCCTATCTGTGCACAGACCGTCACTATTAAGAAGAGCCAAATCCTTCTTTGTTTTGTTACACTTGCATGTTAAAAAAATACCACCAATAGTAAGGAAGGGAACTAGATTAAAAAGACTAGGATCCCAAGAGGATATCAATCCTCCTAAGGTACCCAAGGAGTTTACTGCACATGAAACTCAAGACGGGTGAAACACATGCATAAAATCTCGAGATTTCTGAGCATTTACCAAAGTTTCTTGAAGAAAGATAATTTCAGGGTAGGTCTGATCCACAAGTCACCGAAATGAGGCTTTTTTGAGGGAGCCTCCAATCCCTCTTATGTTCAGAGAGAGTAATAACATTACTTTGCGCGTGCCAGGGCTTTCATTTCTCTAAGAGCCCCACTATCAGTGGAGGAGGGAAGAGTATCACCGGATCGGGAGGATTCCACCAATTGTTTACGAGAGCTGTGTGTCTTTATAGGGGAATGTTCAATTCCCATTCCTCTTAACCAGGCGAAATATTTTTTGTTCACTTTGGTGGGAACCCGTGAGGTAATTTCCCCCAAGTCAGAATATGGCTCATAGAGTGCCTTACCCAAGAAGGTAGGTAGCTTAATAGAAGATTTTTGGTCCCTAATGTAAGGGATCAGTGAATCCAGTACCTCACAGAGAGTAGACTCCTCCTCCTCTGGTTCTCTAAACCCAGGTTCCAAAATTGTACCCGTCAATTCCAGCTAAGAGGGTGACCGGGAAAGAATCGACGACTGAGAGCTATGAAAAGGTAAGGTAGTCTAAGAGACTTGTGGATCATTCGATGCAGATAAAATAGAGGTAAGTAATGGTAGATCCCTTGTAGATAAGGTTAGTGGAGTTGTTCGTTCTCTAGGACACCCAATGTCCACAAACAATGGAGCACAAGTCACTGGGTCTCCCTCCACAGTCCCTTTAGTAGGAGAAGTTGAGGATAAAAGACATCGAGAGTTGTCAAGGGCATCCCTCTCCCAAAGCGTTAAAGTAGAAAACATAGTAGGACATACTTTTTTTAACTTACCCGAGAGAGTAGGAATATTATTTGGTTGGCTAACATTCTTTGTACCATAGTGAATCTCCTCGCTGCCAAAGGAGTCCACCTCTATAACATACTGAGGAGGATTTTTTTGAAGACAGGTATCCTCCGATAATTCATCTGCCTCCTTTCCAGTACAGTCACACCGCAGGTGTCCAGTGCAGCGACACCGACTGCAATGAAATGGTACACCAAGATAGTCTAGCCTTTGTGAAAGATGGTGACCTCTCCATTCAATGCCTAAAACCTTAGGGAGTCCTCCATGAAGATCCATCTCGACTAAAACCCTACCAACTTTTCTGCAATAATTCTCCAGAGTCTGAGTGTCAATCATAATGAACTTTCCTAAATCCTCTCCAATCGCTCGAAGAGTCCCTTCATTCCAAAGGTGCATAGGTAAACCCGACATTAAAACCCAAAGGTGACGGAACTGAAATTGTTCAGTTACCAGATTAAAGGCCACCCACCACCTTTTCATCATAAGGTTTCTCCCACCAAGTACCCAGAACTTACTCAACAATAAGTATGCATCATCAGGTGTTCTGCAAATGAATCCCAACCACCCCTTTGTCAAATAAAGGATCTTAGGAAAATAGCCAAGCAAAGGTAACCAGTTGGACACAAACCATGTCTGTACAGGCTCTTTTTGTAAGTAGGAATAGGAAAATCTTCCTACCAAGCCACACAGAGCCAATCTACAAGTTTCTTCCATCCCAACATCCGCCCCCAACACCATTTTTCGTGTCTTCATGTTGGCCTTCTAGACTTTCCTCCTAACGCCAATCGAGTTCGATGAATAGTGTGAAGGTCGCAATTTCTCCAGAGAGATCCCACCCTTGACCGTAGATTGTCTACCTTGAAAAGTTTGTAGCCCTTCTACCGACGAAAAATTGCTTAGTGAAGCAGAGGAAAAGTTTAAAGGTAAAGTGGAAGAAACCTCGGGCTGTGTAGTGGTTAAACCCGACTCAGAAGTTAGAATTGTTACATGTGTATCCTGGTCCATAACCTGAACAGTTGACATGTGAAGTAAAGAACCTACTGTGCCTCCCAATGAATCCACCTTTGCAAAGAGACCCACCTGAATCCAAGTGGCCTTGTCCTCTACGCTCATCAAAACCATGACATTTTTATCTATGTCAGCAACAACTTGGCTAATCATAAGTACTCCACCTATAAAACACTAAAACAATGGAGTAAAATCGGTTCAGTTTCCTAGAGAAGTAATTAAAATCCTTTTGGCTGGAGTTGGTGCCACTAAGCCTAGTCTAAAAGGAGTAAACTCTTACAACCACCGTTAAATCAACACTAAAAAACGGCCTAGCCCCACTCCAGCTTCTACAGTAAAACTAATAAGTACCACAAACTAAGGTGTGATACCACCAAAGCTGGCTAATAAAACCAAGGGCCAAAAAACACAGGAGCAGGTTTCCCGAGGAGTCGCGATCACACCAAAGAAAGAGTTAGACGAGAAAAACCACCTGAATAGAAATAAAAACTTCTAGTAACAACAAAAACGCCACCAAGGGCCATTAACCTGCTTAATACTACTCCCCACTAGACCAGGATCCGCCATTGTTGGCTGGATCATGCCACCCCGATCCTTCTCAGTTGCAGAATTCAAAAAATCTTTTCCCTCCCTCCATGTCTAGAAGAACTGCTCTCATTTCTTGTATCCCTCTTCCTATGATACAAAAAAATCAAACCCCAATAGGGACATATTTTTACACTTTTAGTGGAATTCATTTCATAGGAATAGATGTTTATGCAAGTTTCCTCTACTGGAATGCAATCAAAAGGATAAGTCAAATAAAACAATGGTTAAAGACAATGGTAGTGGGAGTAATGTTAAAATAAGATGGTTGAGCCATGTAAATCAAGAAATATCTTTGATAGCACTGGGGATGGAAGTGGGGATCTGATTTGGGGGACTTGTTTCTATATTCATTGCTTGGGATAGAACAAGGTGTTGAGTATTAGGTTTGCCTCCCAACAACATAGGAAAACCATTTTATTAATTCTACAAATTCCCTACATAGTTCAATACCACTTCTCTATATGCATAAATGTCTTAATGTATGTAATATTACTTATTACTATAGTATTTGAATTTCATTTGTCCATATTAAATGTTTTGTATGAAAACTACTAAAGATACAGATTGAAATTCATTTTAAACTTTTATGTTATTGTTAAGAATATTTTTTGGATAAAACAGTGTGCGAGCTTATGAAATATTCATTTGACACTCCACTCATCATCACAAACAATGAAACTGATAAGTTAGAAAATAGTATGTTGTGTTTTGTACTTAAAGAGGAGGAAAGGTGACCACAGGAGAAAAGTCAAAGCTTTAAATAAGGAAATGAAAACAAAGATAATAGGAGGAAATTAATGACATAATAATTGGATTAGAAAAATGGAAGATGTGAGGGGGAATCATATGGGAATGAAACATTTAGATTCTGAAGAAAAATACAGTTTAGAAGGAAGAACTAAGGAAAGGATCCAAAGAATCAAGTTAATGAAATCTACATAGAGGAAGTTCTATGATCAAGGTGATGAATGGTGGGTTTCCAAGATTGGCTAAATTTGTAGTTATCTTCATGATTAAAATTATTATGATGTTTTTCAATTTCAAAAGCTTCCTAAATGAGGCCATAAGACTAATGAGGTAAAGAGACTAAAATTTTTACTTAGTCGAAACAACTATATACTCTTTCAAACAAGCTTGGAAAGATATGCCAAATTTTATATTATTATGTTTGTTAATTTTTTTTATTATTAAAATCACATTAAAAATAAACTATATTTTATATTGTAATAAAAAAATATCAAATATAATAAAGAACCTTATAAAATTATTTTTAAGTAGAAAATGCATGCAATTAATCATATTCTAGATTATAATAAGTTGATCATATTCTAGATTATAATAGAAATGTTAAATTAAAAACTTTATTAAATTATTTTTTAATAAATGGCAATGAAACTTTTGGATGATCGAGTTGATAACGTCTAGATAAGTTTTCCAATTACTTTAGTAAGTGGTGATACTTGCTATAAATAACTACCAAATATTGTTGGAAAAGTTTATAAATTATATTTATTAATATAGAGATGTATTTTAAAGCATATAAATTTATATAATTAAAAATATATTAGTTTTTTATGTTATTAGAAAATAATGTTATTTAAATAATTAATTATATTTATATTTTAACGTAAATATGTTTACACGTGATAAAAGTAATAGAAGAAAATTAAGATGATATGATAAATTATGATTTTTATTAATAATATTATTTAATAAATAAATTATTTTTGAGTTGATTTATTAATTTAAAAATAAAAGTAAAATTGATTATTGTTATATTTATGGTATGATTAAATTATGTTGTAAAGTTTAAGTAAAAGTGTAATGATTTTTTTTTTTTTATATTTAAAATTGAGTTTTTATTTTGAATTGGTTTATGTTTCCATCAATGCATATTATATTCATAATAAGTGTTAATATTAAAAGTCTTTCAAATATAGAAGTGTATTTCAAGCTTCATTCATTTCTAAGGATTGAATGATCCACCACTTCATATAGAGGACAAGATCTTGATTTTAAATATTGATTTTCATATAACTTCTAAATCTTTGGAATGCAATAGAGACTTTAGTTTACTCAATAAAATCCATTTTTCCACTCCAAATTGGACCAAAGAAGCATACAATTTTATCTATTTTATTGTAAGAACATGTTGATTGTACCTATTATGAGAATTATATGTGTTGGTAGTTACAAGAACTTCAAAATAAATTTGATAATAATCTCCTAGTTTTCAAAGATCTTCATGGGAGGCTAAAAACCCAAAGACACTACTTAAAAATTTTAAAATTGTCCCAGTTGCATCGAGACCTATTTCATATTTTCTAGGCACTCTTATAGTGGATTAAGTTTCTCTGAATAACATATCATTTTAGAATGTTGTATGTTGGAGTATGATGCCTTGCAAAATGTGTCCAAACCAACTAATGTATTCTTATGAGACTTGTGATCGTATCTTATGCTGGGAAAAATTGTTTGTAAAATGTGATTATTAATTTGTTGAGTATGTTCTTGGATCATGAATAAATATCCTCTTATCCTGCATAGATCATATTTCATCTATAGAATATATCCAAGGGCATGTGTTGCAATAACATAATGGGTCGGGTACTTGTAAGCAAGCTTGTCTCATTGATCAATATAACCCATTCTCTTCAAACTTGACATAGTTGGTAGTAAGGGAAATTGTTGTACTGACAAAAATGTCTACGCCTTGTAGAAAAAGGTGTAAAATCCAAGCACTTATAATATTTGATGTCCACATATGTTATTTTTATGAATGGGGTATAACTTCCACTATTTTTTTCCACTCTTTTAAAATGTTATACAAGCACAAGATGTATTGTATTCTATTTTTAAATATTGTTCTATGGATAATTTGAAAGCTTATTCACTCCCTTGTTATTCAATATCCAATTAGCTAGATATCTAAACAATGTATATTTCATGAATGAGTATATCCTTCACAATAATTTTGAATTAGATCAAGTAAATAAAACCATGAACAAATAATCACTTCCATGGAGTAACTTTCAAAACCACAAATGCAATACTAGAATTTATCACATTAAACTATCAGAAAACACACATCTTAGGCTAAAATGACTATGAAATATGGTTGTCAATAGAGCACTCACCACCCATCTATAACGATTATACTGAAGTGTCATCAACAAGATGATGCTATAAGATAATAAGAGTAGTTTTTATATGCAATATCCATCAAAATTTCGTTAAGATTATCTATAAAAACACTAAGTCAGTCTACGACATACCATATTATTTGAACATCTAAAATAGATTATATCAAATGGTTATAACAACACATAATGTATTAAAGCACTCATGAAGCATGGAAAAATCTACAAGAATCCTCTTTATTTGTATGTGCCTTTAGAGAGAGAAATGAATTTTGCAAAGATAAAAATCTACATAATGTATGTTATTAAATCATGCTTATAATG
>ML835468.1:7956-19304 GCA_009831015.1 Picea engelmannii | reverse complement strand
AGAGAGAGAGAGAGAGTCAAATAACAAACATATATATGTGAAACAACATGTAGAGATTTGAAGTCTAGTAACTTTTTAGTGTAATGCATGGATTTCACATCTTTGAAATCAAATCCCAAATATGACCATGAGGCCTCTCAACAACTCAAAACAAGACATATTATTGGCGTAAATATTTCCCCATTGTTTATCTCCTTGTGTAATTGTAGACATATGAATGTGTTTATCCCATATGATGTCAAGTACTTAAGAAAGACCACCTTTGCTTCTTTCCTAGGTCATTCTTTGATCTTGCTTACTCTGTGGTAAGTTTCTTGTCTAGGCATTCTCTCCTTCCCTTAGATCAACCTCGGTGTTTTTTCTTAATCTGTTCTACTTATGTTAGTTAGAGATGACTTCTTGATATTCTCCAATGCCCACATAGTCATTTTGGGTGCACACAAGTGTTGACAAGGTTAAAATTGACCTTCCCTCTCCCTCTTTCTCTCTAGCACATGATAAGTAGGTTGTACAAGTAGATACATACCCATATCTAATGGCTAGTTGGATTAGAGGGCCCTTTTTAGGTGAGAAACTCATGGATCTACTAAGGATCAATGGATTCCTGAGTTTGACCAATGGATAAGGATATATGAACTCCAATGTTTCCTCAAGAGATATTTTTCATCCCTTGTACACCCTTGTGGGTTTAATTTTTCTATAGATAGCCCTCCTTTAAACTTTCTTTAGGTTCATAAAAACATATTTTGGCCTCTCAAATATTACCAAAACTCTACCGTATTTTTGCAAATATTGGATCTCACATTCAATACTTAAGCATTTGAACAACCTACATTTACAATCTCCATCATCGCCCTCCTAGAAATTACTTACCCTCATGATTTTTCCTTTCTCATTGGCCAAATTCTCCCCATTCTTCAATAAAATTATTCCTATTCTTCATCATAGTTAAGTTTGGTTCTTCTTCTTTTCTCTTGTGGGTATTTATTGGATCCTCTCAACCCCACTTTCATGAAGGACTATTACTTCCACATCATAGGGAGAGAACCACTCAAGTAAGGGCTAGATTTATCTTCCAATTGGTATTTTTATTGGTAGGTTTAGTGTGTTATTGTATAGTTTAATCCCCTCAACCCCACTTTCATGAAGGACTATTAGTGCCTCCTTATAGGGAGATCACCTCTCAACTAAGGGATATATTATATTCAAATTGGTATTGTTATTGGCAGGTTTAATGTGTTATTGTATATATATTTCATCATTTTGGAGACTTGTTTTTTAGAAGAAAAATAGGGAGATTGTTCATGGCATGCAATTGAATGGGAGTTCAATATTTTTGTTGGATTCATCAAGGATTTCCATTTGTAATCCATTTAAGTGTGTTTCTTATTCTTTCCCCTTATTTGGTATTGTTTCTAACCTTTGTGTTACATTTTGTCAACTCCCATTAGGGAGTTCCCACAAACCTACTATTTTTTCACGTGTGAGGCTTCCTCCTTTTTGTCTCTTTATTCTCTTAGGTTATGGAGAACATTTTTCCTAGTTTCATAAGTGATATATATATATATATATATATATATATATATATATATATATATATTAGTCAAGTATTCAATGCAGAAGTCTCTAATTTGGCCTCCATCACCCAACATAATTATGTTGAACTTGACTCAAAATGTGCACACCTAAGGGCTCTAGTGACGAGCTTCCCTATTCAACACTCTAGCCAGGGATTTTCTTCAAAAATGCCTCCTCAATTAGTAAATATGAGACCTTCTCCTTTCTTTATGAGCCAAACGTATCCTAGAGGTTATTTAGTACCTCCCTTCAACTTGACACATACATATGTTATGACCCAAGTTTATCATGAAATTGTGTCCCTTCATTTTATCCAAATGGACATTCAAGTTCCTACTACTCTTTCCAAGTGTGCATGCAACATGACTTTCCATGTTGGACATGTGACCAAATCATGTCCCAAGTGGAGAATTATTTCTAGGACTTAAGACTAGATCTTAGGAACTGTATGACCCTCTTAGGAGAACCCCATCATCTGCCTCTGATTGTGATATTTTCATCTACTAATAGTGAACCCATGCCTACACCTTATGTGCCTCCTTTATAGAGGGGATAAGTATCACCTGGGTCTTGACCTTCTCTAATGATTTTACTCATATTTGAGGTTATTTCCTCAGCAAGTTATCATGCAACTCCTAACACATGTGACCAATCCACTTCTCCAAAGTAGGTTAATTGATATTCATACTATGAACTTGAAACTCACACAGCTACCAAGTGTTAATCTCTTCAAAATGAAGACTCCATGTGATCCTCTCAACATGCTTCTTATTATCCTTGATAAGTATCCTTTCCCTCAACATTTGGTAGAGATACCAAGGTGTGGTGTTACTACCATAAGGTTGACACCCATAGTGTAGAAGATTATCATATTCTAGAGAGAAACAATGCTTCCAATTTTTTTCCAAAGAGTCCACAATCATTGTAATGTACCTAGGGAGGATAATATGGGGTACCTAGGGAGGTACCCAAGGGGATAATGAATGTAATTTTTATATAATAATGGAATAGGCCCACTATGTAATTAAAATGAAATAATATAATAATAAGGGGTAGTTGGCATAATACCTCTAGGAATACTCATGAGAAAGTATAAATACATGAGTATCATTGTATTAGATATGTGTTGAATTGTATTGTCTTGTACCAAGAATGGATTGTGGAGTGATTCCTTCCATAAGGAGTATTTGATGGTATTACCCTACCTTAAGGTTTCTTTCTATATTATTGATGTTGTTCATGGTGAATTCTTTGATATATTTGGTGTTTGGGGTTTATTTTTAAAGTTTTATGGTGGATTATCACTTATATCTTTGAAGTTTTACTACAAGTTTTACCAGGTCTCTTTCTTTGGAATGATGTGAGAGAGATTTTGGGCACAAAGTGGAAGATTTTTTTTTTATATTTTTTTATATTTTTGACAAAAAAACAAGGACAACAGTATTTAGCTCGATTTTTAAAACTTTCTCTGCATAATTTCAAGAAACCAACCACATATATGAATTCCTCTAAAAAAGATACCCAATTTCAAAAAACAATAATCCAAAATGGAGTCCAGGAAGTGGATATATTGTTGATTCAAAATATGCATTTTTAGGGTTTTTCTAGCGGTGGTCATGAATTTTGCAAATTGGATATCTTTTGATAGAGTGCCTTGATTTTATTCAAACTAGTGCCATTAGATCTAGAAAATCCATGGCATTTCATAATTGGTGTCATAATAACCAATACAAGAAGTACAACTAAAGCTATGATCGTTTTACAATTTTGGCCTCAAACCCTAACTACATAAAGGAGCTTCATTGCAAAGTAAGTGATTCTGTTTGAAACCCTGGTTCTATTTTTGGATTTTCAAGCAAGATGTATTTTATAGTATTTAAGAACACATTATAAATTGGGAAGTCATTAATGGGAAATATATTGACATTTTGGATATGGATGAATGTAAAATATGATGCATAAAAATGGTAAAATTTTGTTCACTATAGCAAGTGGAAGGATATTTTAGATAAAGAATATGGAAATTTATTTTTAGACAAGTGGTATCATGTTGCGAAGAAGGATAAGAGGAGAACTAGGGATTTGTTTTCATATGAACAATTCGTATTACGTGTTCATAGATGTATTCAACAAGAGAAGGTCATTGTTTCTATAAACCCTAGTAGTAAGCATAACTTCATCAATGTTAACTTGGCAAAAATATTACAAGTACCTGCAAAGAATATTCAAAGCACATAGGTTTAAGGTGAAAATATTCAAATTTTTAAAGATTTGAAGATTACCATGGATACATATGTGTTGCGTTCAATTTTTTATGCTAGATATGTGGATGATGTGGATACTGTTTTGGGATATCCTTGGATGGAATCAATTGGTACAATTAATATTAATGTGCAAAATAAAATTTTGAAGTTTTGGTACAAGAAAAAGAAAATTACATTGCAAGATATTTCTCTTATTAAATAGGAAGGGACCAAGGAGGCACATGAAGAATACTTGCAATGAAACAAATTGTAGTACCTCATGACACATTAGATAAAGATTCCATGGTTGAATCATAAGAAGAGACTACATAAGCACTTGAAGAAAAGCCAAAGGAAGAGCATAAATAAAAAGAAGAAGCTAAAGAACCACATGTTGAAGAGTCAAATAAAGAAGAACCAGTAGCTAAGGTTGTTGTATATCGCAACCCACACCACTCAGAGAAACAACAGTCATCAAAGAAAAGTTATGAGCGTAAAAAACCTTACTATAGATCAACATGGAACTAGAGAGGAAACCAATATGGAGGCATATGCAAGAATAAAAAAAATGCATGGAGATATTAGAGTAGCAAAATGAAGACATGGATCCCAAGGAGAAACCAAAATCAATATTGAGGAAAGGTCACAGTTGGAACCCATGTTCACATCTCACTAGGATGGATGGACGCTCATGCATGTTGACAATTGACTACATTGCTTAATAAGTCATATTATATGGACTCTTCCCATGATTCGAGGATGAAACTTTCCAAGGGGGATGTAATGTAATGTACCTAGGGAGGATAATATGGGGTACCTATGGATGTACCCAAGGGGATAATGAATGTAATGTGGCCACAATAATGGAATAGGCCCACTATGTAATTAAAATGAAAGAATATAATAATAATGGGTAGTTGGTATAAGACCCCTAATAATACTAATGAAAAATTATAAATACACATGAGTATCATTATATTGGATATGTGTTGAATTGTATTGTCTTGTAGAAAACATGGTTTGTAGAGTGATTCCTTCCATAAAGAGTATTTGATGGTGTTACATTTCTCTTATTTCGAGTTTCTCCCATTCTTCCATCGACATGCCTGTCGACTGGGTACCTGGACAAACCATTGTCCATTATTCTCGATCTACAAGAATATCTTCCATTTTAAGCTTCCAAAGCTCAAAATTATGGTTGTTGAATTTTTCTATCTCTATTCTGGAACTTCTCACCATTCTTTACCATGATATTTAAAACAATTTATGAATTGCGACTCTTACTGTACCTACGTTTTAGTTCTCAGATTCAAGATTGGAAAATCAAGATCTAATATACTCTCCAAAGCATAAAACCACTATGATAACTCGTTTGTCGGGGAAGACCTAATATCTGATACCACATGTTAGGAAATGAAAGACACTTCCACACTAATCCTAACAGAAGAGAAGAAGAATTTAATCAAGAGTGAAAATGACACAAGCAATCACACAGTACATCGATATTTTACCCTAGAATCCTTAACCGAGAAAAACTAGCATTCCTTTTAGCGTTCTTCTCTCTTGTTGTCTTATTCAATTTGAATAAAATATTACATGTCTAACCTTGGTCCACACCTAATACACAATCTACATCATACCCTCTTTCCTATACAAGAACAACCCTGTAGCCAATTCATCTTACATATGCATGACCAACAACCTACAATTACACATGCATTAACCTGCATAAGTGCATTACAACATTATTTTGCATTTTTCATTAGCCTTTACGACCTTACAACACGAATCTTTAGGATTTGCAATAGGAAAAACCCTAAATATTGTCACCCAAAAATAGTTACAGATCCATGCATATCATTGGCTACAAATCTGCAAATCCATGGATTATGTTACAGTTGACTCCAATTCTGGTTACCAGTCGACTACCAGTAGGCATTCATTCGATCTCTAGCCGGTCGTCTCATGCCCACACTCCAACCTATTTTTGGTTGACTTTTCATTAATATATTTGACTTCGACTTTTCTCGGTCCATGCCCTCGACCTTCGACTTTTTTTCGATCCACCATGACCTTGACCGTTGTCGATCCACCTTGACCTTCGACCGTCAGTTGATCTACCTTGACTAGACTTTGACTGCAAAAAATATAACAACCTAGCATTCTCCCACTTGTTGTCTTCTTTTCTGAAATAAGAGATACCCGAACTTTCATTCATAGACCCAAGGCAACAATTCCCATTGCCTCTCTGCGCCAAGAGAACTTCAAATCACTCACATATTTGGTCAATGAGTCTGCTATGTTTTCCAACATGTCTACTTTCTCCAGTGGCACCTTGTTACATTCCACCATATCTCTCCTGAAATGGTATTGTACATCAATTTTCTTAGTCTTTGAATGATAAGCAGGGTTCTTTTCCATAAATATTGTTCTTTGACTGTCACAACTCGCCTTCATAGCTTTCTTCTCAAACTCGTTTCCTGAACACAACCTTTGAAGCCATACCGTTTGTTTGATTCCATGAGTGGCCACCATGTATTCAACTTATGTTGTTTACAAGGCTATGATCGCATGTCGCTTAATCATCCAACTTATTGCTCCACCGAACATCTTGAAGACATATATGTTGGTCGACCTCCGTTGATCTAGATATCCATCCCAGTTGGCATCGACAAAGCCATGTACATCTACTTTACCATTGTCACCTCTAGGTCTTCCTTAGTAGTATATAGTATAGTCCTTCGTGCCACACAAATACTCGAATACTCTCTTGACAACTATCTAGTGCTCCTTTCTAGGTGTCGACATGTACCTTATCAACACTCCCACTGCATGGGCAATGTTTGGTTGAGTGCAGACCATTACATACATTTTACTACCAACAAAAATTGCATAGGGAACATGTGCCATGTACTCTATTTCTTCTTATGTCTTTGGACACTGTTCAACAGTAAGCCTTGCTCCCACAAGAATTGACACCTTCACTAGTTTTCAATATTTCATGTTGAATTCTTTCATAATTGTTTCAATATACTTTGTCTGATTCAATCAAATATTTGTAGTGGCTTGATATCTCTTAATATCCATTCCCAGAATGAAGTTGTTTGCACTAAAATCCTTCATGTCGAACTTGGAGGATAGTTGCTTCCTCACCTCCTTTATTGCATCCATGTTGTTTCCAACCAACAACATGACATCGACATACAAAGCTACATATATGAAACACCCACCTTCTTCCTTGGAATATATGCAGTGATCAACTTTGCTTCTCACAAATCCCAAACTAAGGATGTATTTTTCAAACTTCTGGTACCACATCCTTGGCAATTACTTTAGACCATAAAAGGATGTTTTGAGTTTTCACGCCAACTCTTTCTTTCCCTTTACTACAAATCCTTCAGGTTATTTCATGTAGATTTCTTCTTCTAGGTCCCCATGTAGGAACATTGTCTTCACATCCATCTGTTATATATCCAGATCGAATGTTGCAGCGAGAAACATTAGTACTCTAATGGAAGTTAGTTTTGCAACAGGGGAAAAAATCTCACCGAAGTTGAATCCTTTGAATTGGGAATAACCTTTCGCCATCAGTCGAGCTTTAAACTTCTTGAATTGTCCTACGACATTCATCTTCTTATTGAATACCCACTTTCTACCAACATGATTTCTTGCACTAGGTAACTTGACTAAATCCCATGTCTCATTCTTGTACAAGGATTCTATCTCTTCGACCATGATGTCCTTCCAGAGTTTACCCTCTGCCGAGTCGACTACCTCACCGATCAACTTCGACTCATCATTGATGGCAATTAGCATGAATGCAGAATGAAAGTTGGGTGAACTATACCTCTAAATTGTTTTTCTTATTCTTTCTGGCCTCCTTACCACTAGAGTCAGTTTTTCCACCTCTTCTTCAGATTCATTAAAATCATCTTAATCATCTTCTTTGTTCCTCAGTTCAAACCGCACCATATTAGGATTATTCTCGGTCTAAAAATATTCCTCAGCCTCAAAATTAAATCCAACTTCTTTTAAGACCACATCTCTATTGTACACTATTCTTCTTGATGCAGGATCCAAGAGCTTATATCCTTTCATTCTTTCTTTATATCCAATGAAAATACATTTGACTTCCTTCTTATCCATCTTGCTCCTCCTTTCCTTGGGAACATGAAAAAATACATCACAACCAAATACTTTGAGATGTGTCACAGGAGTATTCTTACCATACCATACCTCATTTGGAGTTGTGTCGACTAGCGCCGATGAAGGAGACATATTCACTAGATATCTTGCAGTGTCAACTGCCTCCACCCATAATTCGTGTGCGATCCCAACACCACTGAGCATGCTCCTTGCCTTATCCATCAACATTCTATTCATTCTCTTGGAAACTCCATTTTGTAGTGGGTTATATGGTGTGGTATTTTGGCGTGATATCCCACACTTCTTATAAAACTGATCAAATTCCTTTCCACATAATTCACCACCATTGTCAGTCATCAACACTTTAATCCTCTTTTCTATTTGGTTTTCCACAAGATCTTTAAAATTCTTAAACCTATCGAAAACCTCTGATTTCTTCCTCAGGAAATATATCCATGTCTTCCTAGAGAAATCATATATGAAGGAGACATAATACAGGGATCCACTAAGTGAAGGAACTGTAACCGAGCCAAACACATCACTATGCCACAGTTCTATAATTCCATTTTCTCTTTTCGCTTCAGATGGGAACCTCACTCAACTTTGTTTTCCATATATGCAACGTTCACAAAATTTGACTTATAAACCAAATTTAGGAAAACCTTCAACCATACCTTTGATTTTCATATATCGAGGTCCTTTTTCTCCAATGTATCCCATCCTCTCATGCCATAATATGGTCAGGTCAATTTCATCATGTCATGTCAGTATTAACTGAATTATCTCGAGTTGAGTCAAGTTGTGTCGACTTCGAGTCGAGTCGAGTCACTGTCAAGTCGATTTCAGGAGCAATGGTTTTGTTTCATCTAGTCAAGTGGAAATTCCCTAACATCTTGTACATGGTACCAATATGAACTCCTTTCATTAAGACCATCACATCTATGACCATCTTGCACGAATCCTTCAGAAACATAGTATGCACACTTGCATCACTCATCTTGTTGATAGATATCAGGTTTATTTCCAAACCCTGAATGTGTAGCACACCTGGAAGGGTTCTTTTCCTCCCATCCTATAGTTTCAATTGGACTCTTCCCCATCCGACAATTCTGGTTGTCAAGTCATCCCCCAAGAACACATCAACCCCATCATATCATTCATATTCACATAACCATTCGTTATGTGGTGTCATATGATAGGATGCTTCTGAGTCGATCAACCAAACATCTTGATCCGACTGTGTACTGGTCAACACCATATACACATCACCTCCCTTTTCTGAGGTCGTCTTTCTTTTAGTTGACTTCTTCTCGTCGGATCCAACACTAAATTATGTTGCCTTCGACTTATAGTCCTTTTTATAATTCCCAGCTTTACTGCAATTCCAACATCTTCGTGTCAACTGAACTGGGGATTTAGATCTACCCTTTGACTTGAACTTTCTACCGAAGAATTTTCCTTTATCTCTGTCTATCGGTCGACCTCTCACTACTAGAGCATATTTGGTCGATCCTTCGATGTTCTTCCTTCTCATTTATTTTGACAGTAGAGAAGAAACCACGTCCTCTAGTGCTAGTGTGGTTGTATTACTCACAATATCCAGGACTAAGTTATCCCAGAAGTTTGGTAAATAACATAATAGGATGATACACTTCTCCTCATCAATGATCTTAATATCCACAGACGATAATTGGATTAACACGATATTAAATGAATTTAAATTCTCAGTCACTGAATTTCCTTCACTCATCCTTAGAAGATGCAATTTCTTTTTCTGAAACAACATATTTACCCGAGATTTCAACTGGTATAAATTCCCAAATTGTCCCACAATTTTTCGGTCGAATCTTCACCTGAGACATTCAGTAGCACCAAATCTTCAAGAAAGAGTTGAATAGTACTTATTTCTCTTCTTTCAAGTTTCTCCCATTCTTTTGTCGACATGCCTGTCGGATGGGTACCTGGATAGACTGTTGTCCATTGTTCTCTATCTACAAGAAGATCTTCCATTTTGAGCTTCCAAAGCTCAAAATTCTGGTTGTTGAATTTTTCTATCTCTATTCTGTAACTTCTCGCCATTCTTTACCATGATCCTTAACACAATTTATGACTTGTGACTCTTACTGTACCTTAGGTTTAGTTCTCATATTCAATATTTGCAAATCAAGATTTGATATACTCGTGAAAGCCTAACACCGCTCTGATAACTCTCTTGTTAGGGCAGACCTAAGCTCTGATACCACATGTCAGGAAATAAAAGACAGTTCCACACTAATCCTAGAAGAAGATAAGAAGAATTTAATCAAGAATGCAAATGACACAAGCAATCATGCAGTACACCGAGATTTTACCCTAGAACCCTTAACCAAGAAAAACCAACATTCCTTTCAGTGTTCTTCTCTCTTGTTGTCTTATTCAATTTGATTAAAAGGTTACATGTCTAACCTTAGTCCACACCTAAGACACAATCAACATCATACCCTCTTGCTTATGCAATAACAACCCTGTAGCCAATTCGTTTTACATATGCATGACCAACAACCTACAATTACACATGCATTAACCTGCATAAGTGCATTACAACATTATTTTTCATTTTTCATTAGCCATTACGGCCTTACTGTTGGATTACTGAGAGAGGGGGTGAATCACTAATAATGTAATTATAATCCTTTTTCTTCAAATCTTATATCAATGTAGAGTTATTATCCAATAATGAGCAATAAGAAATAATCCAATAATGAGCAATAAGAAATAACAATCACACACATACATAGTACACCAGTTTTTTACGTGGAAACCCAAATCGGGAGAAAACCACATAATGCTTTTTCTTATATGTCTTGAAGAATTGCATTCATTGGAAGCACCAAATTCCTTTATTTTCCAGCTGCAACTGGAAGGAGGCTCCAACCCCCTAGTTTCTCAGGCTACAACCTGAGGGAAGCTCCAACTCCCTAATTCTCTGGCTACAACTAGAAGGAGGCTACAACCCCCAATGTTCTCTGGCTACAACCGGAAGGTGGCTACAACCACCTGTCCTTGCCCTGTCCTACCACCTTGAAGTAGAAGTAGAATGATGGAACCACTATCACACTATCACTGTGAGATATACCGTTGTAAACCTATACCAATAAATCTGAACCATGCATCAACCATGCATCAACCTGTACCTCAACCTGTAATCAATTTGTACCATAAACAAGTGCATCAACCATGCACCAACCTGTAATCAACATGTACCATAAACAAGTGCATCCAACCATGTACCAAGTATGTACCAATCATGTGTCAACTACTCATCAATTATGACTCATCAATATGTACCAACATCATCAACTATACACCTCATGTATGTGTGCCAACTCATCAACTACTTGT
>ML835467.1:48400-61165 GCA_009831015.1 Picea engelmannii | reverse complement strand
GTTTATTCTTCTCTTGTATGCATGTGAAGAAAGGGGTTTCAGATTCGGGTAGAAGGTCAAAAGTTAAGTCTTAAGGGTCATTTTCTGCGTATAAGTTTAGAGCCCTAGCTTATTAGTCCGTAGGGTAGAATACCCCACAACATACCCTTGACCACTCCAAGTCTCGAGTCAGTGAAATGCTACTCTCCTGCCTATACAAAGGCTAAGATCGACAGTCTATAGGGCTCCGTTAGATCCTTGGATCTACGGTCTGGGATCCCATAACTACATGCGAAGGCTGAAAGGGTTGAGGTGTTAATGCCTACGCTCCTTCTCTACATCCATCGGTCTCAACAAATCTGGGGTATTCCCAAAAGGATTCTGATCGTTCGTCTACCAAATGATAGGGTATTCTCTCTTTCTATAATTGGGCTCACTATCCCTTCTGAGCTTGAATCACTAAATTCAACTTCTCGAGGCTTCAAACTCCCATGACTCCGAGACCTTAGAGATCTATCCTTCCTTGCATAAGGTTTCCAGACCCGGATCGCATGAACCTTCAGACGATTCTTGGGAAATCTTCCCAAATCTTAGTCGAGACTCTGGGTAAAGGTTCAGCATGGTTCCAAGGTTTATGGGGTAATCCCCGGGGAAGAGTACTCTTGAGGAGACTTCTCGGAACATTACGAGAGTTAAGCAAACAAGACGATTCTCAGTGGGTGAAATTCATGCCCCAACCTTAATCCTTTGTACAGAAACCGACTATGGCATGTAAGTATACACATGCATCCATTATTTCTAGTCTAACACACCAGGCAATCATTCTACACAAAAATTATTACGGGCATATAAACATAAGCATGTATTCATGATATTCAGTTCAAAATACAAGGTATAAAACACTTATCATATCTACCAGGCACGATGCAACTGCTGAGAGGGGTGCTCGTTTCCACCCAACTGTAGGCTTAGTGACTCCAAACGGATTTACCACTAGCCACCCCTGAGCTAGACCACGATGCTTTGAGGTTCAATATCCTACTTCCAACTCAACAGAAATCAAGGATGAAGGTTACTCTCCTTCTCCTGATGTAGGAAAATAATCTAGGATGAAGGTTACTCTCCTTCTCCTGGTATTCAGAAATCCTTGTGTTTCCAGGGTTTCTCCAGCCTCTTTTGCGATCCCCGTCGCGTGCACTGCTTTTCTCCTACCACATTTCCTCTCTTGCCAATTTCTGTCTGCAAGGTTGCATGTGGCACAAATTTCGTCGTCCGTGGTCAGGTCTGAGGGTTGTTACGGATGGGCAGTTCACCCCCATCCCCTCATTAACTCTTAAGGAGCCTCCCCACCTACCAATCTGACGGGAAATACATTCTAGGATCAGAGAGCTCCTTTGGTTTGTGAGCAAGTATAAACTAGTACGATACTGGCTCAGTGGAAGTTAACACAACCATTCCAGGTCCCTTCCACCACCTCTCATTATCCATCGTGGTATCTTTTAGCACATCCCCCTCTTAGCAGTCATGCAACACATATTCATTATATAATTTACATTCATTGACCTTTTATGCAAAGGTCCGTCAAATCAAACATTCACATCTTTCAGTTTGCCATAGTTCTTGGCCAACATAGTTATTTTTACAGACTGGGGGAAACATGGTGTTACAATTCCCTCCCCCTTAAAGAAACATCATCCTCGATGTTCTATCTATCAATATGACATGTATGTACAGAAGTAAACAAAATCGGATATGCATGTTTCATGGCATCTTCCATTTCCCACGTAGCCTCATCTGGGCCAAAATGTTTCCATTGCACCTTGACCTGTGCAATGGTTTGGTTCCTGAGTGGGGTTTCCTTTCTGTCCAGTATGCATTGAGGTTCTGGCAGGAATTCTCCCTCCAGTTCCACCTGGATCACAGACTAGTCAATTATATGATTAGAATAATGTACATATCTCTTCAATAATGAAACATGGAAAACATTATGTGCTTTTACTATGGGAGGAAGTGCTAGCCTATAGGCTACAGGTCCCACTCTATCTAGAACTTCAAAGGTTCCACAATACCAAGGTGCCAACTTGGCACAAGCTCCCATCCTCAGGGAACTCTTCCTGGGCCTAACTCTGAGATATACGTGGTCTCCTGTCTTGAATTCTCTCGGAGTTCTCTTTCGGTTGGCACAACTTTTCTGTTTGTTCTGAGCGACCTTTAGATTTTGTTTTATCTGAGTCACTTATTGTTCCATTTCTTTCAACATGTCGGGTCCAATAGTAACTCTGTTCATGCGATTACTCCAACTGACTAGAGTATTGCACGGTCTACCATAGAGGACTTCGAAGGGACTCATCTTCAGGGATTCTTGGTAGCTGTTATTGTAGGAAAATTCCACCAGTGGTAGGTAATCTGCCCACTTCTTGGGTTGATGCATTACATGCATTCTTAGCATGTCTTCCAATATTTGGTTCACTCTTTCCATCTGTCCATCGGTTTGAGGATGATAGGTGGTGCTAAACAATAATTTGGTCTCTAGACTAGCCATCAAGGATTTTCAAAAGTTGGAAGTAAATTTTCTGTCTCTGTTAGATACGATCTCTTTAGGCATACCATGTAGTCTGAATATCTCCTTCATGAATATGCTGGCGATATCTATTTCCTTGCAATTCGATTGGACGGGGATAAAATGGGCAAACTTGCTCAATTTATCCACCACTACCATGATGGCGTCATTATGTTTGGTCGATGTTGGTAATCAGGTGATGAAGTCCATGGAAATGGTTTCCCACTTCCATTCTGGGATTGGTAGAGGTTGTAATAACCCTGTTGGGTGTTGGTGTTCTGCTTTAACTTGTTGGCATTCTATGCATTTGGCTAAGTACTCAGCTATGTATTTCTTCAATCCAGGCCAATATAATTGTTTCCTAGTGGCTATGATCATCTTTTGGTATCCGGGATGACCAGTATATGGTCTTTTATGTAGTTCATCCATTATGAACCTCTTCAAGTCATCACATTCTGGAATATACAATCTGTTTTTGTAAGTTAGCAAACCTCCATCTATCATATGGTATCCTTCATACTTTATTCCTATGGGTTCTTGCTCCAGGTACGAGGTCACGGTCTGGAAGAATGTGTCTGTTTCTTGTGCATTCTTGACTCTTTCCTTGATATTCGTCTCGCAGGTGCTCACCACTGCCAGATGAATTGTTTTCATACTTCTGCTAAGGGCATCGACCACCTTATTTTCCTTTCCTTTAACATGTTTGATTTCAAAATCAAACTCACTAAGGAGGGCCATCCACCTAGATTGTATGGCATTGAGCTTTGGTTGGTCAAACAGATATCGCAATCCACAGTGGTCTGTCATAAGCACAAATTTCCTTCCCAGGAGGTAATGTCTCCACATTTTTAAGGCGTGCACTATGGCGGCAAGCTCTAGATCATGGGTCACATAGTTGACTTTGTGCTCATTCAATTTTCAGGATTCATAGCAGACTACACTTCCTCCTTGCATAAGGACTCCTCTGAGCCCTTCCTTGCAGGCATCTGTGCACACGAGGAAGTCAGCTTCGTGATCGATGATCTTCAACATGGGTGCGTGGGTCAGTAAATGTTTTAGGGATTGAAATCTTTCTTCACATTCTTGTGTCCACGTGAATTTAGCTCCCTTCTTCTGGAGGGCAGTGATTGGACAACCAATCTTGGAGAATTCTTTTATAAATATCCTATAGTATCCTACTAATCCCATAAAGGATCTGATATCTGAAACGTCCTTTGGGGTAGGCCACTCCATGATAGACCTGGTCTTGTCAGGGTCTACTGCTACTCCTTCTTCAGATATGAAATGGCCCAAGCAATGTGTTTGCTTCTAGAAAAATTAGCACTTGCTAAATTTGGCATAGAGCTGATGTTATCTTAACACTTGAAGCACAAGTCTAAGATGTTCCTCATGTTCCTCTCTATTCTTGGAGTAAATTAATATATCATCAATAAAAACCAGTACAAATTTGTTTAGGAATTTGCTGATCACATTGTTCATCAAGCACATAAAAGTGGTAGGGGCATTGGTTAATCCGAATGGTACTACCACAAACTCATAGTGATCATATCTCATCCTGAAGGCAGTTTTGTGGATGTCTTCACCCTTGATTCGGACTTGATGGTATCCAAATCTCAAGTCAATCTTTGAGAAGATGGAAGCACCTCCCAATTGATCAAACAGGTCATCGATCCTGGGTAAGGGGTACTTGTTATTTATGGTTACCTTTTTTAGTTGTCTATAATCTATGCATAGTCGGAGGGTACCATCTTTCTTCTTTACAAACAGAACTGGTGCTCCCCATGGAGACACGTTGGGCCGGATATAGCCTTTGTCCATCATTTCTTTTAGTTGTAATTTAATCTCAACTAGCTCGGGTGTGCTCATCCTGTAGGGTGTCCTAGACACTGGCACCGCTCCCGATGCAAGTTCTATTGAGAAGTCAATGTCCCTTCTCAGAGGTAGACAGGGTACCTCTTCCGGAAATACATCTCTATATTCTCTTAGTGTGGGGTGGTCTTCGAGGCTTGGTTTTCCATCTTTAACTGATTCCAACACCTGTATCGCATAAAGTAGACATCCCTTTCTGCAATACTTTCTCATTTGAAGGGATGATATTCGTCTCACCGAGACAGGTTTTTGGATTCCTCGAAGGGTTATCCTTCTTCCTTCTTCACCTACACATTCTAAAGTTTTATGGTAATAGTCTAGTTTGGTTTTATATGTGACTAGCCAGTCCATTCTAATCAGTAGGTCATATGATCCTAGGGGTAGTATGTTAAAGGTTGCTTGGGTGGGGAACTCACCCATAGTGAATTGGCAAGCTGGTATGACCTCCGCTACCTTTCTTTTGGTGTCAGTCGCTAACTATACCAACCATGGCTTGGCATGTTTATGTGGCTATAATTTACACTTATCAACAGCCTTAGGAACTATATAACTCAAATTTGAACCTGGGTCAATTAGAATAGACACTAGATGGTTGGTGATCATACCTTCCATCTCCACCATTGAAGTTTGGTGGTCACCTTGTTTATTATCCAAGGCTGCATAAATTTGCGGCACACTCCTGGCCACGTCATTGACGGTGGTAGCTTCTTGAACATTGTAAATTCTCTGACTGTTTTGTTGTCAGTGCGGGCAGTCCCTCAGTAGATTTTCTTCTCCACAACCCCAACATTTCAAGGGTTCTCTCTTTGGGTTATCAATCTTTCCTGGGGTGAATCCAGAAGTTTTATTTTCTCTCTGGGAGGGGAAATTCTGCTGGTGTACACTTCGGATTGGGAAGCTCATCCTTGAGTCCTTTTTATAGTTTTTAAATCTTGGGGATTTAAACCCCTTTTTCTGGAATCCTGAACTATTCTTCTGCTTCCAGTTTTCGTGAGGTTTTGTCCGATGCCCCAACTATTTGTAACAATATCTTTCCTTTCAGATAGTGTCTTCTAGGGTCTTTGGCTCGTCAAACTCAATCTTGTTCTGATAGTCCTTAGGTAGTCCACTGATGAATCGTTGCACCTTTTCCTTATCTTCTTTTATATAGGGTACGTACCTCAATAATTCGAGGAATCTGCTGACATATTCCTCTATGGTGCGTTGCCCCAGCTTGAGTTCATAGAATTCTTTAGTCTTTTCATCGAAATATTTTTCGACAGATACTTCTTCCTGAAGTATTTCTCAAATTGTTCCCAAGATAGGTCTTCTTCGTGAATCCCTTTCACATTCTTAAGGTATTCCCACCAAATGGAAGCCTTTCCATTCAAGTTGAAAGTGGCTACTCGGGCCTTCAAGTTTTCTGAGAAGTCATGGACTCTAAAATACTTCTTTAGTCCAAGCAGCTAGGCCTCTGCTTCCTCCCCTTTCTTTATTTCACCATCGAAAGAGGGTGGTTTGGCCTTCTTGAATTCTTCGAGATTGTGACTCTTGGAATGCTTTCGCTTCTTCCATTTTCTTCGGGAATAATAACTAGTTCTGCTACTAGAAGATCCCTCTGAGTCTCCATTTTCTTTTCCAGAGGAATCGTCCAACGCTTGTCCCTTATCTCTGGGGTGGACCTTTCTCGAGGTTCTCTTCCCAGTGTGGCCACTTAAAAGACCACGTTTTTGTATCTCAGGTGGACTTCGACTTTTCTTTGTCTGTCGTCGGTCCGCATGACTAGTGTCAGGCTCATGCTGCAATTGTCTTTATATGTCGGATAAACTCTGCAGAAAGAATGCATTAATTTATGTCTGCTTCTCTTTCTCTTTTATCAACCTCTCGTTGTCGGCCTTCCAGCTCTGTAGTTCAACCATGAGGCTTCTCACAGTCTCATCTAGATCGGGTGGGGTCTCTACCACTCTCCTTTCGTTAGACTCTTCGTCTCTGTTGTGGGAGCCATCCCCCACTTCATGGTGCATCACCATTTTATGCATCTGCAGTTTCCCGCGGTTGATCGTCTGCTTGTTGTGCAAGAAAAAGACTTATTGTTAGTCAACATTATATTCATTCACAATCAGCGCATAATTCATATTTTTCAAATGCATACACAAAATAGGAATTTTCATTCTTAACTTTGGCTTTTTCTAAAGGGGGTTAAGATAGAGGGTTACTCCTTTTAAGAGTACTTCAAATGGAGTTTCTTCGCAACTCAGTCATGAGCCCAAGAAGGCCAAGTGTTGTAACCATGCTCTGATACCAATTTGTCACACACCCACTACAAAAACTTAGATTTTTCATCTTTTTCTTCAAGGAACAAAATCCTTGAGACTTCTATGGGGCCTAGCGTAGACCCTCTCTTCCCTTATCCACCTCCAAACGACCACAAGTTGGCCTTAGTGCAATCACCTTTCACAACTCGCAATTCGGGAATCAAGACTCTCGACTCCCCTTTCTCCAAACACCGATACCCGAGATACTATACGGGTATAGCTCCCTCCTCACTAGCGCCTGCTACATGTAACTATAGGCTAGGCCAAACACTAGAACCACTCGCAACCTCACCAGTTTAGGCATTGATCTCTCGTGCTCCTCCTTCGTGAATCCCCGAGACGCAAGAGGTCAATGTTGTATGGACTCTTCTAAAGAGACGCGCACACGCCACTTGTCAACCCCGCTATACTCTGCTCACGAGCTGTGTCGCCACCGCCCATCACATGAGACCTTAGCTCTCGGTGTTTCACGGCCTTAGAGATCAAGGTGCAACTTCTTCATCCTGCGAAACCCTGAGCCACGATAAGTCAACAATGGGTTGACTCTTTCCCAGTGTGACACGTGTCCATCACTTGTCACCTGTTCCAACCTTTCTCTGGGTGCTTGTTGTTACGCCACTTGTCAACCATGCAGTCCCCACTTATGGATGGGTCACGTGTTTGCATGAGCCCTCGGCGCTCAACACTTTGCGACTTCTGCAATCGAAAAGAAACTCCCTCAAGTTCCGAACCCACGATAGGCGATAACCACGAAAGTTATGATCCAATGGTTCTCCCATTCCTTGGATCCAACGGTCATGATCACCTCACGATCTCGCGAATCATGAGTTCATGCAGCCCTACCCTTGACCACTCCAAGTCGCAAGTCAGCGAAATGCTACTCTCCTGCCTATACAAAGGCTAAGATCGACAGTCAATAGGGCTATGTCAGATCCTTGGATCTACGGTCCAGGATCCCATCGCTACATGCGAAGGCTAAAAGGGTCGAGGTGTTAATGTATGCACTCCTTCTCTACATCCATCGGTCTCGATAGATCTGGGGTATTCTCGAAAGGATTCTGACTATTCGTCTACCAAATGATAGGGTATTCTCTCTTTCTATAATTGGGCTCGCTATCCCTTCTAAACGTGAATCATGAAATTCAACTTCTCGGGGCTTCAAACTCCCACGACTCCAAGACCTTAGAGAGCTATCCTTCCTTGCATAAGGTTTCTAGACCCAGATCGTATGAACCTTCAGATGGTTCTTGGGAAATCGTCCCAAATCTTAGTCGAGTCTCTGGGTAAAGGTTTGACACAGTTCCAAGGTTTATGGGGTAATCCCCAGGGAAGAGTACTCTTGAGGAGCCTTCCCAGAACATTACTAGAGTTAAGAAAACAAGACGATTCTCAGTGGGGTGAATTCATGCCCCAACCTTAATCATTTGTATAGAAACTGACTATGGAATGTAAGTATACACAGGCATCCATTATTTCCAGTCTAACACACCAAGCAATCATTCTACATAGAAATTATTATGGGCATATAAACATAAGCATGTATTCATGATATTCAGTTTGAAATACAAGGTATAAAACACTTATCAGATCTACCAAGTGTGATGCAACTGCTGAGAGGGGTGCTCGTTTCCATCCAACCGTAGGCTTAGTGACTCCAAACGGATTTACCACTAGCCACCCCTGAGCTAGACCACAATGCTTTGAGGTTCAGTCTCCTACTTCCAGCTCAACAGAAATCAAGGATGAAGGTTACTCTCCTTCTCCTGATGTAGGAAAATAATCTAGGATGAAGGTTACTCTCCTTCTCCTGATGTAGGAAAATAATCTAGGATGAAGGTTACTCTCCTTCTCCTGGTATTCAGAACTCCCTGCATTTCCAGGGTTTCTCCAGTCTCTTTCGCAATCCCCGTCGCGCGCACTGCTCTTGTCCTACCACGTTTCCTCTCTTGCCAATTTCTGTCTGCAAGGTTGCATGTGGCGTGAATTCCGTCGTCCATGGTTAGGTCTAAGGGATGTTACAGATGGGCAGTTCACCCCCATCCCCTCATTAACTCTTGAGGAGCCTCCCCACCTACCAATCTGATGAGAAATCCATTCCAGGATCAAAGAGTTGCTTTGGTTTGTGAGAAAGTATAAACCAGTACGGTACTGGCTTGGTGGAAGTTAACGCAACCATTCTAGGTCCCTTCCACCACCTCTCATTAGCCATCGTGGCCTCTTTTAGCACATCCCTCTCTCAGCAGGCATGCAACACATATTCATTATATAATTTACATTCATCGACCTTTTATGCAAAGGTCCGTCAAATCAAACATTCACATCTTTGAGTTTTCCATAGTTCTTGGCCAACATAGTTTTTTTTACAGACTGGGGGAAGCAAGGTGTTACACTTCTACTGAATGTAGAAATAGTTTCATTTCTTTATTTTTTCAAGGCATAGAACTCTGTAAGATGTAGATCCAAATATTTCCTCTTGCGCCAAAATTTCAAATTTTTTTTATTCAATTCCTCCCATGAGCTAATTGTCTTTGGTTGCAAGTTTTTAAACCAGTATTTGGTATCCCCTTTGAAGGATTGAGATAAGGCCCTCATACAAACATCGTCATGATCAATTTCAAACAAATTTATAAAATATTCAAAATCTTCTATGTGTTTTTCAGTTGTGATGGCATTAGGTTCTCCATCAAACATAGGTAGGTACTTATAGTGCTTTGGAGGAAAATTATGAAGGATGTGAGGTAATTTTAAAGGTCTATATCTATGCTGAATCTTGGAGGGTGTTGGATCAAGTACATGAGGTGAGACATCATCCTTGATTTCATGAGGCTCATCAACTTGGCTATGGTAATCACATGGCTCAAATGGAAGATTTTGATCAAAATCAGTGATACAATGAGGAGATATATGTGCAATTTTAAAAGGAGGATATACAATTGAAAGATTCTCATGGTCATCATTCAAATGCAACAAGTAAAGGAGAATTTGTTTAGCATGTTCAAGAAAAGACAAAAGGTAATTAGTAACAAAAAATATTATGTCTTGGAAAAAAATCAACTTTAGGTACTTGTTTTCTCCCATGATGTCCTTTCATACCTCTGTCAATGGATCTCGTCCTCTAGTGGAGTCTCTGAATCACATTTGAATATTGATTGGAGTCGACAAGTGAAAATTTACAACCTTCTTGTGTCTGACCTCTGTCCACCATCATAAATCATGTCTAAACCTTCTCGTTTCTCCCAGGGAAAATGAAACTTTCGTCCCCAGCAATGAAGCCAAAATATTAGCACTCTGTAAATTTATTCGGCTGATAAAAAAAATGACAGAGGTAACCTACAAACCACTTTAGAGATAGGTACCAGCTTGATCATCTTAGAGAGGGCTCTTTCCTATCACTTAGTATTTAACATATGATTTTTCTTTAACAAATCAATGGCTAGGTTTTGTTGTTTTGAAGGGTTTTTTATAATTTTGCTGGCAAGGAAGGGGAGGGACATCTAGGGCTATGGAGTCAAAATTTCTGAAAACGAATGGAAGCAATGATTGGTCGGTTGAAATCTCCATAGGATGAAGGCTAAACGAGGTAATGAATCTAAGTTATATATTACAATTTTCAGAGTGTAAGAAGAAAGGAAAAACACATAACTGCATCAGAGCATTAAATAAAATGAATTCTGACTTAGTTAGGAAGAACTCAACATAGTTTAAATTTCTTCAACCGAGAGCATCACAAGATGAATTCAGGGCCTTTAACTATCCAATTTAAACAGAAGACAGTGAAAATGAAATCAAGATCATAGGAAATCAATACAAAGAAAGAAGACAAAACTCAGACCACCACCATTAGAATCTTTTCATGGAGATGTCAAGACAACTGCATGTGCATTTTATTCTGCTACGAAAAACTACATTCAAATTCTAGATAGCTAAAATCGTGCCCTTGCACTTTTGCAAACCCTTAATACATTTGGAAGTCCTAATATTTATACGAGATGAGTTTCCTTCGGTTTTAAACCAATTACAGTGATTACAAAGAAACGTTTCGGTTTTGAAATTGATTACAAAGATTAAAATGAAACGATTCAGTTATGTAACCGATTACAATGATCAACAAGAAACGTTTCTTAATCTGGATTATGGCTTCTATGGCATTTCAGTCCCTCTCTTCGCCCTCTAAATCTGTTTCGACCCTTCATGTGATTTACTTTCTTTCATTGACATCTGGACATCATTTACCAGGCCCTGGAAAACCACATTTTGTCTTACCCAGCCAGACTATCTCCTTCCATTTCAAGTCAGGAAATCCTTTGTCTCAGATATAATTCTATGCCTGGAAACGAGAGGAACTGATGAGCCAAGTTAGTGTATTGTTGAGTTTTCCATTTTTAGGAGGAGAAAGAAAGTGTTTTGAGGAAACCCTCTTTTCATCCTGAAATGCACCTGGCGATGCCATGTACCCCCGAGAGAAAACCGCGGTTTAAATTTCGAGACCGCTCTCCAAAGTTAACCCCCGTGCACCTTTGCCCCCCTAAATCATTCTCGACCATTGATATTGAGAGCTCATGATCCACGACATTTCAGACCTGATTATCTTAGCAATCCTGCCATATTTATCCCTTTCCCACTGTATTCAGCCCCTTTCCTAGTTTATCAAGCTTCCAAACCGATTTAGCGTTCCGCTAGATTTTGAAATCTTGATTTCACACAATAAAAATTTGATGGTGACGAACAAATAACTCGTTGGAAATGTATTGATGGGGATATTCATTTAGTGGGATCAATCAGAGACTTTACTTATTTTTTAGGTTCTCGATCGCGAAAAAATGTCGTTTGGGTCCTCAAAATTGCCCCGAAAGTTCATGAACTGAAAAAGTACTAAAAATAGTAAGTTGCCAAAAAATGTTCTAATTCAGTTGGACAAGGTGGGTGGCCAACGAGATCCTCTGGGATCAAATCCTCCCCCCTTATGAAGCAATGGTCTCCATTGCGCTGATTTTCCCCATCAGATGAGGAAATTTCTATTGAATTTGGCCCCGGGTGAGCCCTTTGCCTTAGTGCAGGAGCTTCCCTTCTTTGACAACCCAATAAAGCTGGATCCTTTGTTGGCAAGTGCCCTTGACCTGTGTGTCCATGATATGATCAGTGGATGCATGTTCCATATGTTATCGCTCTTTCTGTATTGAGCAATTTCAAAGACGAATTCTCTCTACGGGAACTTCCAATAGTGCCTTCAAAAAAAGAAAAAGAAAAATTGCAATAGATGCTCAGGATTCCAAATGAAAGAATTTGGGTGAAAGCTTGTTATTTTCAAGTATTATATGCTTTCTATTAAATCATTTGGGATAATTTTTTTAAATTTTTAGCCAAAAATATATTGGCTCCTTTGGGCTAATCTCCAATTTATTCGATATGTCATCATCAAAGAACCCAAGAGCTACACCAAGGATTGAGCACCAACTACCGAGTTAAACCACAAAGACCAAGCGCAAAATCCAAGGGAGAGATCTCTTCTAATTGTGTTCCTTCATATTTAAATTTGGCTTCATCCTCTTCAATCAAATTATTGCAAATAAATTGAATGGAATAATCAATTTTATAGTTGTCAAGGCATCGAGCTTTGGGAAAAAAAAGAGAAACTCTTCTCCAGGGTATTGCTATTCTTACAAGTTCTATCACAAACCATGATATTCTTGTTATAAAGGATAAACCCATTGAAATTGAAACTAAGAAGGAGTTGTCTCGTATTCATGAAGGGGAGGAGAATTAACGCCTATGGCAGTGCTCGACAACAACTCACACCAGGTATCCAATCCAACTGCCAGATGTGACAAGAGTATTGAGCCTTTGCAAAACAAATAGAAACCCTCTGTGCTGAGATGTCAAGGATTTGGAAGTTCTATAACAATATTAAGGGAGATGGTGCATGTTTTTCCGATGGTTGTTTTCTATTCCCTCAGAGTTATGGCTTGGAGAAGAAATTTAAAGAAAGTCTGTATGAAGACTTAGAATAGTTACCATTGAATTTCACCATATCATCAAGTCTTCTCATATCTTCACTAAGGATCA